>VNJM01002526.1:0-13359 GCA_008042475.1 Drosophila kanapiae | reverse complement strand
AACAAATCTGATGGTTTTCCAACACGGAAACAGGCAACATACAATTGACCATGTGAGAAACATGGGTTTTCTAGATTAATACCACAAACATTTAATGATCGCCCCTGGGACTTGTTTATAGTCATAGCAAAAGTAAGCCGCACTGGAAACTGTAGTCGTTTAAACTCAAATGGCACATCAGTCGGAATCATTGGGATGCGCGGTATGAGAACATCTTCTCCTTTATACTTTCCTTTGAGTATAGTTGCTTCTATCACATTGTTTAGTAATTTTTTTATTGCTAATCGTGTACCGTTGCAAAGACGCGGTTGGTTGATATTACGCAACATTATAACCACCGATCCAACCTTTAATTGAAGATTGTGAGGTGGCAAACCTGGCAAATCCAGCGAGTTTAAAAATTCCGGTGGATAGTTGACTACATCATCTTGATTAGTAGCCGAATCAACTGATTTATTTATCCTCAATTCGCCTGTAATTTGTTCTTGAATTTTGAAATTTAATTCATTTACATCTATGTTTTTTGCAGCCAGTATAGCTCGTTCGCTTAATCAATCATGGTTTCTGTAATTTTGAGAAACATCTGGGAACACCTTCTGAATAAGTTCATCTTTTGATCGAGTTAACTGACAAAAACTTTGAGGAAAGTTAATTAATTAACATGGCACCATGTTTGACAGTTCTTCAGATCTGTTTGTAAATCCGACTGGCAAGAGCTGTCTTTATACTGGACACAAAGCTTAACGTCATCTGCGTACATGAGCACTCTAGAGTTAGCCAAAACTTTGGTCAGGTCATTAATAAAAAATTTAAACAATAAGGGACCCAAATGGCTCCCTCGCGGGACCCTAGAGGTAACCCGGAGAACATTAGATAAAGTGTTTTTAAAGAGGACTTTCTGCCTCCTGCCAATCAGATAACTTGGGATCCATTTAAGAAGATCAACCGGAAAATCCATTAAATCGAGTTACCTAACAAGAAGGGAGTGATTAACGGAGTCAAATGCTTTACTGAAATCAGTATAAATTACATCTGACTAAAAGTTCTTTTGGAAGCCCTTTATTATAAATGAAGTGAGCTCCGAAAGATTGGTTGTTGTTAATCTTCGCTTAGTACATCTATGTTGACAAGGAGAAAAGACTGATCTACAAAGATGCTGAAAATGGAGAGTTATGGATTTTTCAAAGAGTTTTGGGATGGCTGACAACTTACAGATTCCTCTATAATTGTTGGCATCCGTTTTGCTACCTTCTTTGTGGATAGAAATAAGAAATGATTCCTTCCCAATAAGGGGAAAGTCAGAGGTTTCTAAGGATAAGGTAAACCATTTTTGAAGGGTATTGCACAAGGCCTCGCTACAGTACCTAAGCACACAGTCTCTTTTTCTTTAACAAATGAACAGTTATGATTTAACGATTTAGTGGACTGTTATTATTTTTTCTATTTATTTGGTAACTTGAATCTTTCTATTTTTGTTTATATATATTTCTTTTTTAACATTAAATCTTCTTATATCTTCAATTTAATAATTTTAGGAATGTTACTAACAACTTCTATGTAACTCCACTAATCTCCGTGTATTTTTTAATTTTCGGTAATTTGAGAATTTTTGAAGCTTCCTATGAAATTATTGTACTTTGAGACCCACTGTCAATCAAAGCCCTTAATTGTTCATAGCCTCCATGGAATTTTAAAATGAAAGAACGAATCAAACAAAGCTGCACACTTGTGCATCTTTTAAAATTTTTATGCTTCAGACATCTTGTACAAATTTGGATTTTTCTTGCCCATTCAGTTCTCTCTGCTGGATTCATTGTGTGTGGCTTTGTAAATAGCTCATAAAACAGATCACATTCTTTAGAATCACCAAAAAATGTGGGAATCTGAATCTTAGGCAGGGTTGGTAATTCCTCCGCCTTCACCACCATCGACAAGTCAGCATGCTTATTCATTCCGCTGAGGCGATTTTATCGCTTATTAGTTTCAATCTTATCTTAATTTGATTTGAGCTAACACCATCATCATTACATCATAAAGTTTGGAATTGATATATTCATGATCGACAGCGCCGATCTTTTTGTTTTTTTTTTATATTCTTTATTAAACACTAACAATAAGACAACAATAAATGACACAAGCTTAGGAACTGCGACGGGGCAAGAACCCCGCATTATGCTGTACGGCCGTAAGGCAACGGGAAGCTCCGCCCGTCCGCCAGTCCGCTCCTTCCTCCTCCTCTCCAGGGACCTCAGCGACTTCATGATCCTGGCCGAATACTCAGCCACCGCGTCCCATGTTTTTGGATCCGCTGACATCAGCGGCACCAGCGTATTCACGCCTATGGCCGCCCCTGCTTTCGCCTCCAGCGTCGTCCTGTCCTCCTCGTAGCGCCGACACTCGAAGAAGACGTGGTGCGCGTCCTCAGGGATCCTTGATCCGCACTCCGGGCAGACTTCTTCATCATGGCCGATCCTCTTCAGGTAGCTGCGAAAGCAACCATGCCCGCTGAGCATCTGTGTTAGGTGGAAATCCACCTGGCCGTGCTTCCTCGTCATCCAACCTTCTATGTTGGGGATCAGCCTGTGGGTCCATCGTCCTTTGGAAGAGGCGTCCCACCTGGTCTGCCAGCTCTCGTAGCTCCTTTTCCTGGCGGCGTTTTTGCGCTCGGTCTTTCCGACCCCTTCCGACGCATGGTTGCCACGCAGCTCGGCCTTTTCGCGGGCCACCTCCTGCAGTGGGACTAGCCCGGCTATGACTAGCACTGCATCGTCCGAGATGGTCCGGAATGCGCTCGCCACTCAGATCGCGCACAACCTGTACGCAGACCCGACTCCCCGCATATACGACATCTTCTCGGCCGCTTCCGCCCACGCCGGCGCAGCGTAGAGCAGTTGGGAGGTGACGACGCTGGCCAGCAGCTTCCTGGTGGTCTGTTTGGGTCCTCGCACGTTCGGCAACATGCGGGAGAGCGCTCCTGCGGTCCTGCAGGCCTTCTGCTGGGCGTACTCGAGGTGCTCTTTGAATGACAGCCGAGTGTCAAGGAGAACCCCGAGGTATTTGATAGCCCTCTGCGAGGCTATCACGGCTCCACCAACGCGGATTTCCGCCGTTTTCACCGCTTTGGCCGTTTCACCGTTCTATGGCTCCGATGGCCTCGTTCGCGTTTTCCTCCGCTGCCGTCCGCTCCTTCGCCACCGCAAGCACAGGGATATCGTCGGCGAAACCTACGACGGTGGTATCGGTGGGCATCGGAAGTCGCAGAACCCCGTCGTACATGACGTTCCAGAGCAGGGGTCCCAAGACGGAGCCCTGCAGGACTCCGGCTGAGACTTGGTATTAGAGGTTTGCATGAATACAGTCAAAGCAGCATTTGGTACTCTAACTCAAAGTTCTGACTGACTGAGTGAGACATTGAGTAAAACGGATTTGGCAAATGCGGTGAAGGCATGAGTAAAAAATTTACCGTATCCGAACGGCAAAGCAATGCACGAAATTAGTTTCCCGACCGAGTACTCGGTTAGTCGGTCCCTTTTCAATTCCTTCTCATCCTCCAATACACACGCAAAGTGTAGTGAGGCATGACGAACACTATCTGTCTCACTCATGCCCACGTCCAAACTACGTTGATTACAAACACATGGAAAAGACAGCACGTGGTAGACTAAACGTTTTGTTAAAGGAGACAAACACTTCAATGCCAAAATTTCATTTGGCGTACTCCATCGGGTGTAGAGCGATGGACAGCTTCAGCGCTCGGTTGGGAACCGCGTCTGGCCCGGGCGCCTTCTTGGGGTGCACGCTTTTCCCCAGCCGGAGTACCACTTCTTCTGTTATATCGTCATTGGGGTGAGGTTCTGCGCTGTGCTGCAGGGTCAACGGTGCTCCTCTCGGGAACAGGGCCTACACAATGCCATCCAGGGCTTCCGGATCTGACGGGGCGGAGCTACCCACTTTCAGTCCTTTGACGACCATCCTGTACGCGCCGCCCCAGGGGTCCTTTTCCACCTCATCGCAGGGCCCCAGGAAACACTCTCTCTTCGCTTCTCTTATAGCCGATTTGAGAGCTCTCCTCGCGGCTTTGTTGTCCTCGCTACGCTCTCCGACTCGTTGCGATCCTCGCGGTCGAGGCCTGCTGCTGCAACGCTATCTGAAATTCCTTCAGCCTAGCGAGGGCGTTCTTCAGTATCTGGTAGATGCTTCGGACCTTCTGCTAATTAACCTTCGACAACAGGTCGTCCAGGATTTTGCCAATCTTCTCGATTTGGAGATGTGGCCTTTTTGGGTAGACGGGCTGGACCATTGGGACTTGGTGAGTCCCTGCCCCTTTTGGGGGTAGCGGTGGCCACGCTGGTCTCCGTCACGGTGCCCTCCTGCGTTGCCTCCGATGCGCGGCAGCGCTAACACCTGGTGGGGTCCTTTTTAACTTGGAGCCTTTCTGAAAGGTCCTAAAGAATCCATGCCCTTGCCGCGGGGTGAACCGCGAGTGGATTTCCACCTGAGTGGTTGCCACCAGGAGTATTTATCTTATTGCTCGACATTCTTTCCTTTTTTGTGGCAGCTTGTTAATCCTGCTGCCGGGGTGCGTTTTATACCTTCCGCCAGGTAGTGGATTCTGGCGGTCGGTACGACACAGACGCAAACCACCCCACCGGCCAGTATGGCGCTGCGCAGAGGGAAGAGCATTTCTCCCCGAATGCGTCGACCGACAAGTGCAACTCGTAGCAGTTAGCATTTGTCCGTGACCGCCGGTAAGTACGCAGCGCCCCTACCAGACGCCTGATCCGTGTCCCGGGCAGAGAAAGCGGCCTCTGGACGGTCTGGCGTGAAAGCTTTAAAGCGCGTTTCGCGCTTTCTAGCACTATCGTCAGCTGTCCAGCAGATCTTCAGGCATTACCTGCAACACCTTGCCAATAACACAGCCCGCCAAGAACTGGGGAAAAGAGCCCCATTGAGGCACCCCACTCACCCCTCTCCGACGAGGTGAAGACCTTCGTCCAGACGCCGGGAGCTAGCGCCGCCGGCCCGGCAGACCGCGTGAGTACCGCCGGCGTACCGTCCCTCGCTGTCTCGCCATACTGAACGTTTTTTTTTCGCAGCCGTGGCCGCCTCCTTTCGTTCCAAGGCGGAGCGCCGAGGAAAACGCGCTCACTCTGTTCGACGTACACGACAAACGCCGATCTTAAGAAGAAGTGTGTGATTCTAAATACTTCCTGCTCCGTTAAGCCTACCTTGGCTTCTAACTGCCTTATTTCGAAAATGATTCCGAACTGCCTTTTTAACAATTCTATGGTTCTTTCTGACATCATTTTGACAATTGTATATATGTATTATACAATATTTCTAGGTAATGAATTATATGTAATAATTATTCTTGCTTCTTTGTTTTTTTTTTTATTTAATAAGTAAGTATTTCTATATCGCTTATCTAAAATTGCTGATCTAAAGGTGCTGCTGGTGTTTCCGGTGTCGTTTCGTCACGTTCCGGTGTCTTCTGGCGCTTCCTTATGCTGTCTTCCGTACCGATGATGGCTTCTTGACCCGATGTTGCCTTCGTTTACTGCTAATTTGCATTTCTCGCATTTATTCTCTAGCACAATTTTGCTGATGTTAAGGCCCTCAATCACGCCTTACACTTTATTATTATATTTTTTATGTGCTTGTTTATTACATAAAAGATCCTTGTGTATCTTTTTGCTTTTGTATTTTCTCTGTCTCTTACCTTGTGGGGGAAAACAAGAGATATTTTATTTCTGCTACCTTAAACTGCGAGTTTCTAGCACTACATACAGAGTTTAGGTGCTGATTTGTAACTCTGAACCTCTTGCCACAAGGGGGAAAGTTGCAGAGATTCTCGAAGGACCAAAATATTAGAGAGGCTGCAAATGAAACAAACCTGTAACGTGGTTGAGTTGCTATTTCAAACTAAAGGTATTTCTTAAAATCCTAGCTTAGGTAGCCAACATGAGATTTACAAATATCCTTATTTTTAGGGGATAGGGGAGATCTCAGCTACCCCGATTGCACTTCTCTTTAAACATACATGTGACTGCTCGCAGGAGGTTAGGTTCAAGTGACGGCGGTATTTAAAGATATGCACATATGTGCAGGATATTTGAAAAGGACACAGAATATATATATCCATATCTAATATATAAAATTCTCATGTCACCATGTCATTAAACTCATCCGAAATGGCTCGACCGATTTTCGTGATATTTTGTGTACATATCCGTTAGGGCTGAGAATCGGACAACATCTATTAATTTTTTTATTTTATTTTTTTGACAAAATTTTTTGTTTTTATTTTGTATCAATCGATATCAGCTATCCCAGTCTCCAGTTGTCAGTCCGGTCTCCTCCTCACTAAACATTTTTCAGCCATTTTGCATTGTGTATCAATTGTAGCAGTGACGGTTATACGTATTACTTTCACTTTTGTGTCCATACGTGTTATTATGTCTCGCCAACAACGGCCATTACCATACCGGTATATATATATTATATAACATTTTTTTGATAATAGTTTGAAACACAATCAAAAACGTGCACGTATTTAATAACCCTCCGTGCTTTATTATTGTGAAAGGTAAGTCAAATAATACGCAAATGAATATATGTTCTATGAATATGTTCTATCTACAGTCAGCAATGCCAAGAAAACGCAAAAGGGGCCAATTTGAGCCGTCGAACGGTCAATTCTACAACTGCGGGAGATAGAAGAGCAGGAACATCAGGCGAACAAATCGAAGAAGATAATGAGAGAACGTAATCAAAAAGGACAACTGAAATGTTAAACGATTTATGTTAGTTGAACGGAGCGGCTGATGTGCCGCCTCCGCGCTGCCCGCAGTCGTCCGATCGCATTACATTTACCTGGTGGTATGCATACTGCAACGAAGTGTCGCAGCGTATTAGTAATTCTTACTTGAGTACAGTGAATGCTCAATATAAGAATATAAACATATGCACACATTACACAACTCCAACGAAAAGAAGCGCGCAGATTCATAGTTAATCGACTTTTAAGAATTGAACAAGTTCATCGAGCATTTACATCAGGGTCATTTCTTCGACTAGCATTCCAGTACGAACCTGATGTTGAATATTCTGCTCATTCCAAGGTGATTACTGGTACTTTGGAAAAGGAATGCCAGTATTGTCATGCACTTAAATTTAAAAATGAGCCAGTTGTTATGTGTTGCTCATCAGGAAAATAAAAACTACCCGAAATTGAAACACCATCTGAACCATTGCACGGTTTACCGCTCGGTACAGATCCAGATTCTACTTTGTTCCTGAAGTTAATTCGAACATTCTATTCATGCTTCCAAATTACATAGTTTGGAGCAACAGAACAACAATATAATAAAGGTTCATAGCTGCCAATGTTGAAAGAATCTCATAAATTTAAATCTACTTTATGGGTGGCGAGGTCTCCACAAGTGCACTTGTTGTGACTACCATAAACTCAATTCACCGATTACCAGGCGAAACGTCGGCGAGTTAAACGCTCTGTTAAATGAATTGTGCTCATTGACTTATTGATATTATTCAAATCACACATGTACAAGCCACAAATTGACAATCATGCTATTGTCATCAATCCTGATAGAACACCAGCTGGAGAGCATATTCGTAGAATCAACGCACTTGTTGACGACGTTGCTGGAGTCATGGTTGGTGACCGTACAGCGATGTGACAAATTGTGATTCGAAGAAGAAATAATGATCTTCAGTTCATCAGTGACACCCACCATTCATATGACGCAGCTCTTGATCGTGCTGCAAATCTACCAAAATCCACGCTCACCGAATTTTTTGAACTGTGCAATCGTGCTGATGCTCATGGTAACTTCGCACAAATATTGCTGTATTTTGATGTTCCACGATATTTTACATTGGCTCAATCATAAAAATGGATGCCCCGCAAGAAAGGGACACCAGTTGACAGTACCGACAACGTACAAAATGAGACGATCTAATGGCATCATTCAGAGATGCAATGTATAATGAAGCTTTGATTGCTATCGCCAATTTATCAATCAGTCATTTCGATATGACATCACCGAAACGCAATGTTCCACGAACAAAAAATTATTTACGACCGCATTATGGTCGCAGTTGCGGAAGGACAAGGAGGATTCTTTTTTTTTTATGCACCAGGTGGAAATTGCAAAACATTCCTTATTTCGCTACTACTTGCCGAGATACGATAAAAAAATAACATCGTATAGGCCGTTGCGTCTTCTTGCATTGCAGCAACTTTATTGTATGGAGGCAGAACAGCTCATTCAGCACTTAAGCTGCCATTAATCATTCAAAATAATCTAGATGCAGTGTGCAACATAAAAAAACAATCGTCTATGGGCATAGTACTGAACAATGTAAAATAATTATTTAAAATGAAATGCACTATGGCACATAAACATTCGCTTGAGGCATTGGATAGGACATTGAGGGATATAAAAAACAATGATAAACAAACTCATCCCATTATTCCACGTTCAACGTACGCTGATGAAATCAATACTTGCATAAAACCATCGCGACTGTGGCTTAATGTTGAAAACGAACAACTGACGAAGAACATGCGCGTTCAAATGCTTCGGGATCCATCCGCCGAAACTGTTAGATATTGGCGATGGGAAAGTTGCTGTACATGAAAATACTGGATGTATAAAATTACAAAAGGACTTTTGCACAATCATCGACTCGCAAAATACTCTCATTAATCGCATATTTCCCAATGTACACATACAATATCAAAATCATAAGTGGTGGGCAGAGAGGGCGGTTTTGTCAGCCAAAAATGTGGATGTCAATGCATTAAAATTACAAATACAACAGTTGTTGCCTGGGGACTTGGTGTCATACAAATCTATTGATGCAGTTTGTGATATCAACGAAACTGTGAATTATCCAATTGAGTTTTTAAATTCATTGGATTTGCAAGGCATACCACCACACCATTTACAATTGAAGGTTGGAGCTCCGATCATTCTACTTCGTAAGGTTAACCCACCACGGCTGTGTAATGGTACACGTTTAGTAATTAGGAAATTAATGAAAAATATCATTAAAGCCATCAGTTTGAATGGGAAGTTTAGAGGCGAAAATGTGTTGTTCCCACGAATCCCTATGATTCTTACAGATGTTCCAATTGAATTCAAACGGACTCAATTTCTAATTCGATTCGATCTCGATCGATGACGATCGATTCGATGACGATCAATAAGTCACAAGGCCAAAAATAATCTGTATGTGGCTTAGATTTGGAAACACCATGCGTTTCCCACGAACAACTATATGTGGCATGTTCTCCAGTTCATTTGTGCTGGCTAAAGACGGACTAACCAAGAATATTGTACACTCCATTGCGCTGAGAGAATAATCTTTTTTTTTCTACTGGCATAATTAATAAAGAATTGTTTAGCAACTGTATTAGCTGCCAAAGCGTAAAAATAACTTCACTTCAAGACATTTTTGGGTACCAGAAATTCCTTTATGGGCTTTACTTTTTCTGGGTCTGTAGCAGTACCATTTTCGGTGAATATGAACCCTGAAAAGCTGTCACTTTTTTTTAAAAGCGCGATTTTTGCGCAGATACCCTCCTGTTCGCATCATATAGGCTCTTAAGAACCCAGTCTACACGCTTATTGTGGGCATATTCGTCCTCTGAAAAGATGTTTACGTTGTCTACGTATTCGTAACCGAACTTTCCCATCTGCTCTCGCAGAACACCGTTAATTGTTCTTTGAAAGATGCTTGCCGCGTTTTTAACGGCAACCGAAGTCTTAGAAATTCATATTTCCCTCCATTCACCAAAAAGCATAATTTATTACGGTTGCGTTCTGCGAGCGTGATCTGGTGGTAGCCGAATTTTAGATCCAGCGTTCTAAAATAAATGTCTGCCATAATTCCCCATATCATTGATATATTTGGCATTGGGTATTTGTCGGGACTGTTCTTTCGTTCATCTTGCGAAAGTCTACTACCAGACGCATCTTCCGTTTGCCATACTTATCAGTACCCTTTTTGTCTACAACCTATATTAGGAAATTGTTGGAGGACTTTGACTATTGAATAATGTAGTTTTTAAGCAGGTCTTGGATTTCGTCCCATCGGGTATGGGTATAAATTTGAATTTATATTTATATTCTTTTTAACAGTAGTAATGGTGCATTTTAAGCATTTTAAGAAATTTTTTTTTAGCCAAGCGTGCTGCATCAGAGCAATCTACGCTAGTAAGATCGGGACAGGTGTGAAAGTTTATTTGCCGCATTTGCATTATGGTCGGTCAAATCTGGTAAGATGGAAAACGTGGCCTTTGAAATTAAATAATGACAGGAAGCATTACTTCGTTATAGTGGTCACACCATGGTTTGAATAGATGGTATTATATATGTGGACTCTACCGGGCGGATGCCTTTCAAACCTTCGTATGGTCTGATGAAATTGTTGGCCTCGCGGCACGGAGTGGACTTTTACCGTGGGTTTTTACCGGCACCAAATGGCTGATTGGTTTTTTGAGGGATTCAGTATCACTTCACTTCCAGAGCCGAGGTCAGCGTCGACGGCATGTCTTTCGGCTTTGCCGAGAAAAGCACTCCCGTGAGGCTGCGCTTAAGATACGAAATCCGCGCAAAGCGTCATCTCGGAATGTTTTGAATAAAAGCTTTGCCACCGGTGGTTCGTACGACATATTGGCCTTGTTTGTGACTAAAGTGAGCTTTTTCCCAACCTCATCGTAGTACTGTAATAGGGTGAGGCCACCCTGTCTTAGAGTGCCTAACTCTTGCTCAATGAAGTGCATCAAAACGGTGCCAGACAGCACGGCATTGGCTGGGCCCCTAATTTTACTCCTTATAATAATTACCGCACGGTAGTGGCGTAAGCTACCATCATATCGTCTGAATATGTGGTATGAAGCTACTGCTTGTCGTCAGGAGACATACGCTTCTTGGGACCCCGAAATTTCGGGCAGACATTTCATCGCATCTAGAAGTTCGTTACATTGAACATTGTCTCTTATCTCTATGGCTCTGCTTTTTTTTATTACATAAGCCTCGGCTGGTGCTGGTACAGCATCCACTGCCTCTACTCGCCTGGCCAGTTCTTTGATTGTGCGGCGCAATTCTTGATACGTTCGCTGAATCTAAGTGTCCTGTTCTGTTAAGGCTTTGTTGATAACAGCCTGTACTAGGGCTCTGAGTTGTTCTAGGTCCAGAGTAATATCTCTGGTTATTAGGTGTGCTTTTTAGTGTTGAACTCCGAAAAGGCACTGCTTTTTGGTGTTGAACTCCGAAAAGGCACTGCTTTTTGGTGTTGAACTCCGAAAAGGCACTTCGTTCTCAGACTCTAAGTACATAGCTGGGGTATTGTTAATTGTTATTGTGCTGTAGGAATGGAGAGCTCATCGGTAGCTAAGTGGATTCGTCTGCACAGCAAACCGCCCGCGTAAGCAGACAAGGGCAAAACAATACATGTAACAAAACCAAAAAAAAAAAAAACAATAAAACAAAGAAACAAAGGTAGTGTCGAGCGGTGCAAGAAGGTCAGAGGAGATAACTTACAATTTGTTTAAAATAATTTTGTACTTAAGGTAAAAATAGCACAAGAGATTTAAATGCACATAATATAATAATAATTTAATATGAATAACCAAGGTGATATTTTAAATAATGTGAGAGCTAGACGTCATTCCTCACGAAAAAGTAACAAAGGGTAAGTAAGTTCAGCCAGGAGTCAATCAATTTTTGAATTTTAATTTGGTAAGCTTTAAGCTTTTTAATTTTTATTAGACACAATAACGATAAAAAGGGAGCTGCAGACTTTTCACGATATTGTATCGAATGCAAACTGTACTCAGTGCTATGCATTAATATTATAAAACAAACTAAAACCCAATAATATGACCGCTCTTGAGTGCATTGCGCCTGGTCATCATATTCGACATGCGCGACGCCTGTACCAAGTGACCATAATACCCTCTCTCTTTTTGCCGCGGCGACTCTTCGCCCGTTTTATACATATGCATACATTTATACATAAGCGTTGACCACTGCTCTGTCGTCACTGGCGGCGCAGCTGCGTGGCTTTAGCTATATGCAAAACTGTAACAGAATTTAGAATCATCCCAGCTGCACCAGATCACGATGGGCCAGCGCCCAGGACAACAGGCAGACGATGCCAGCCAGAGATGCCAGCCAAAGAGCTTGCCCGGCCAAAGCCCAGCAGCAGGTTCAGCGACAGCGGCTTGTACTGCTGCCGGATATAGTAGGAGCTGTACAGGATCCGACTCAACATATTGATGCAGTTGGCGAAGATAAAGACAACCGGACCGAAAATGCCAGTCAGAATATAGGATTGGACCAGGAAACTAACCGAGAAGATGGCCATCAGATAATGCGTTGTACTTGTCGATATCCCGACTCGTGTTCGTGGCGAACATATAGACCTCGCTGATCCCGTTCACCGCCAGCAGATAGATGGCCAGACAGTGCCACTGCAGCAGACTCTGCGGCAGTACGCCGGCCACAAAGTCCGGACCGCCGTACAACAGCAGCACGGGATAGGAGTAGCTCTGCCCGAAGGTGAACGCAATTAGGCCAATGGAACTAACGCCAAGTAGCAGATTATTTAGGACACTGCTCGCCTGCCGCACTCGCTCCGCCTCGTTGAAAATACATAGATATATTCAAATTTTTACCATCACACTAGTTTTTCCACAATTAGATGGACCAACTATTAGAGCTTTAATTGTGTTTGGTAATAAAGAGCTATGTCGCCGATGAGTATTGCTTCCATGTCCACTACCTTCAGTACTTTGATGGTTTTATTTTGAGTTAATAAACGCATGCTATATAGATAAGAACTTCATTCAAGGACAATCATTCCATAATTGATGTTGATATAAAATGGGAAATAAGTTTTATAATATAATTAATATAATAATAATTATAATATAATTATAATCAATTAATTTTATTATATAATAATTCAAATGTCAAACAGTGTACTGGACTCTTAAATAATTTGATAAACACGCTACCCTTTGAGGCTCATTTACCTGGTTACAATTACTGTGGACCAGGTACTAAGATAGTTGAACGATTAACACGCGGTGATTGTGGAATCAATGGTTTGGATGAGGCTTGTAAGGAACACGATATTGCATATTCAAATAGTAAAGACTTGAGTGAACGCCATAAAGCAGATAGGGTTTTAATTGATAGGGCTTGGGATCGTGTAAAAGCGAAAGATAGTAGAATTGGGGAGAGAGCTGCAGCATATATAAAAGAATTTATTTGATATATATAGCTCTCTGCTGCCGATTGTGGGCAGCGCAGCTATAAGACT
>VNJM01002290.1:0-10170 GCA_008042475.1 Drosophila kanapiae | reverse complement strand
TTTGTGAGTTAGCGGGTCCAAAGTCTAAGTGCATTCGCTCTTGGAAATTTGATAATTCTGTTTGTGAGTTAGCGAGTCCGAAGTCTGAGCGTGTGAATCTGACAATCTGTGGAGAATGTCTGGACAATAAAGGGTTGTTTAGTCTACCACTGAGAAAGTTGTTTAGTCTACTAATGTGAGCTGTTTAAATAAGTAGGCATGTAGGCAAATAAATAAAACGCAAAGATAGGCCTGACCCTTTCCCCTTCCCCCTGCGCCTACAGGTGGAGTCGCCGTGTATTGGCCGCTGGCCAATATAAGGCGATCCGCGCGTATCTCCGGGACAGTCACTTGTACTCAGCCATCGAGGATGCTCCGATCGTCATCGCGGCCAAGAAAAACGCATGTGCGTTCGCATGTGCGTCGACTAGAGCCAGCTAAACCAAAACTCGGTCCCGGACGCCTATCCTCTCCCGCGGATACATCACATCCGGGAACGCCTCCGAAACGCGAGTTACATCTCCACGCTCGATCTGAAGAACGGGTACTGGCAGATCACGGTGGACCGAGAGATTAAGGGAATGTACGCCCTTCACCGTTCCGGGACGAGGGCTCTTCCACTAGAATGACTTTTGGCTCCGATATGGAGCCGAATGCGTTCGCATATTTGGACGATATCATCGTCGTCGGGGCCACATTAGAGAAGCACGTCGCTAATCTGGGCGAGGTTTTCCGGCGACTGCGCAAGGCGAATCTACGCCTGAACCCGGAGAAGTGTCACTTCTTCCAGAGGCGGATCGCGTACCTGGGGCACATCATTAGCGAGACCGGGATCCACACGGACCTTGATAAGATCGCCGCGATCCGGGAACTGACGGTGCCAACCAACTTGAAGAAACTCTGACGGTGCCTCGGGGTCCCTTCGTGGTATCGCCGGTTTTCCCCACGCTTCGCCGACGTGGTGGAAGACCATCGAGGGGCAGGAGCGAGTTATCGCCTACGCCAGTCGCCGACTTAATCCGGCGGAGCGGAACTACGGAGACGGAGAAGTAGTGTCAAGCCATCGTATGGGGGTTTAGGAAGATGCGCTGTTACCTCGAAGGGTATCGGTTTGAGGTGCTTACGGATCATCAGGCTCAATTCAATCGACAATCCCACCGGCAGGATCGCCCGATGCCCTGTCCCGTCACCACTGGCCGTCGCGCAGCAGGCCCGGGTTCTAGAATCCCAATGTAAGTGGGTGAGCCGGATGCTGCAGAAGGTCCAAGGCGAGCTCGCCAAATTTCCGGACTACCGGGAGGAGAACGGGCAGTTGTACCACCGCACCGGCTTGCGACCCGAGGAGGACCAGTACATGCCCTGGAAGCTGTGCGTGGGTAGCGACTACCGCAGACGAGTCCTAGAGGAGTGCCACGACCACCCCACCGCGGGACATCTGGGCATCCGGAAGACCCGCACCTGCACCCGCGTGTCGCAGCAGTACTACTGGCCGGGACTCTTCCGAGATGTCGGCCGCTATGTCCGGCGGTGTCCCAGGTGCCAGAGGTACAAGGTGAGCCAGGAGAAGCCTGCAGGAAAGATGTTCACGAGGCAGATCGAGGAACCGTTCCAGGTACTCTGCCTCCGTTGCCGCGGTCCAAGCACGGGAATACGATGCTGTTGGTGCTATTGGACGCATTCAGCAAATGGGTGGAACTGGTCCCTCTGCGCAAGGCCGCGGAACTCATTTCGCACGGGCCTTCCGGGAGCCAATACTCAGACGCTTCGGGATCCCAAGGACTTTTGTGTGCGATAACGGCACGAAATTTACGGGGCGCGCGTTCCAGTCGTTTTGCAAATCACTGAAAATGGAGGTGCAGAATACCGCGCCGTATACCCCGAGGCAAAATCCCACCGAGCGGGCCAACCGGACGGTGAAGACGATGATCGCCCAGTACCTGGACGGGGCTCAGCAAAACATCTGGGACCAGCTGCTTCTAAAAATCTCGTTGGCGATCAACCGCAGCGTCTCCGACACGACGGGATTCAGCCCCGCCTTCTTGGTGCAAGGCCGGGAGCTCCGGTTGCCGAAGGCGTTGTACGACGAGGTCACGCCGGGCCGTGGTATCCCGCCAATATCTGCGATGAGCACTGTTGCGAGGTGCGACAGTGCTCGCACGTCGCCATCATTCGTAAGCTTTAAGGTTTTTCCATCAGCATAATGCATTAGTTCAATTGTTCAAAATTGCTCTCGATCGTATGCATTTTTACAATGCAAGATTTACGCGGCAATGAACAGGTTTTTGGTGGTACTTTGATATTGCTGTCAGGGGACTTTCTTATTCACCTACATATGAAACAACTAACTGCCCATAAGTTTTCAAGACAATTGTTAGAAATTGGTGATGGCAAAATACAAATCGACAGTACCAACGGATTGATCACTGCACCGGACAATTTTTGTACAATTGCGCAATCGATAGATAAGTTACTTGAAAATGTATTTCCGAATATTCTTCATAATTACAGAAATCATGATTGGTTGAGAGAACGAACCATTTTATCATCGTAGAACATTCATGTCAATGCCACTAATTTTCACATTCAACGAAACTGTCAGGTGTAGTCACGACTTAAATGTAAAACAATTGAAAGAAATCAATTGAAATTAATAGAAAAAGCTATTGTCAAATTTGATTAAAGCTACAATCTTACTGGTAAATCAAAAGTAGGAGTGTGTTTGATTCCGCGTATTTATTATTTGCGATGTCCATAAAAAAGGGCAAAGGGCAAACACTTCACGTTTGTGACGTGAATTTGGGGGAATCATGTTTTCCACATTAACTTTATTTTGCCTGTCTAGAGTCGGTACCCCCAACTATTTATTTATTCATGCTCAAAATGGACACAGACCAAGTATCTCGAAATATTTACAATAATACAATGGCTCAAGAAGTTTAGAAAAATGTATACACGGTTTGTGCTCAGTGGCAGCAGCATATTTTTTCTAATAAAATCTTAAAAAAAAAATGTTCTTGTGTTTTTATTTTATAGTATTTTTTTTTTAAATTTCAAAAGATACCGTTTTATTTTTACTCGTCAGTATCATTTGGGTCATTTAGACTTTTAAATAGCTAGCAACTAAAAATATTTTTTTGTTTTTTAAATGAACTTAATAATAATTTTTTTAATTACTATGCCCTTTACATAGCGAAGCACATACCGGGCCGCTAGTTGGTTAATAACCCTCATGTTAAGTATAAGATTTTACTCAAATTTTCAGAACATGAAAAAAAATTTAAATAAAAATAAGTATTACTGTGTTATAGCTTAGGTATCCCTCTTTTCATGATTTGTGGTGCGGAAATGGGCGTGTTCAAGTGCTAAAACACTTTGTTGTTTCACAACACGCCTGGTGATAATGGAGAAGAATATACTTATATACTTTATAGGAGCGTTGATACTTCCTTTTGCCTGTTACTCCGTTGACATAAAGCTATAATACCAATTTAGCCTTTGGGTACCGGATAAAAAAGGTTCCATTACGATAAATAAATCGAATTTTTGTAGAAAAAAATGAGGGATTTATAATGTTTTTTATTATTTTGAAGACAACTAAAATAAAACAAACGCCTACTTCTTTTTTTTTTTGTTAAAATAGTCTGCTGTCATGACTTTAATGGCAGACTTTTGATCTACTATCAACTCGTCTATTTCAAGACGTAAACGTAACGATCTTTCTCGTTCACGATACTCCAAATGATCGTTATGAGCGTGGCGAAGCGATCCGATTAGATGTACAAACATCTTTTGTATGGAAACATCTACTTAAATTTTGTCAAGCGAAAAGAAACAACCCTATTGTGTTTGCTTTAATTTATTTTATATTTTATGCACGTTTGTTCCAGTTTACACTTTCGAAAGCTACACGGAAATTGTTTCTCAGACTTCTTTTAGTTTTCACTTCGGAAAATTCATCACGGATATTATTTCACAGACTAGTTATAATTTGCACTATTCTTATGGGTACCAGGTATAACAAATTAGATTCATCAGGCTCTCTTTTATTTTATTGTCGAGATATTTAAATCGATCCGCAATCAAAGCTGCTGTAAGCTATTCTAATATACATAGTTTAATAGTATATAAGTTATCTTATAGTCGGTTGCTCGGTGGTAAAGCTACTCCAGATCAGGCCGATAATGAGGTGGCACCGGTAGGGTGCTTGCTGAGTAGAAGTGAGTGTCAAGATAGATGAATATTGGCGGCCGGGCTGCTGCTCCCAGGTGGCCGCTGATGGTGTGCCACCGGTAGGGTTGTTGATGATGTGTAGAATGAAGCTTATGTCGAGATGGTGACTGGCCCCCTTATACACCTGGCCTTAAGCTCAGTGGGCGAATGCAAATAATATGACGGCTATAGCCGGAGTAAAGTTTGCGGAGCTAAGTGCCCTTTATACAAATAATTAGAAAACAGAACTGAGGAACTTAGCTGTACGAAAAGGGAGCTTAGTCGGCCGAAAATTTTGGAAATGTTGACGATCGCAAAATGAGCATAACTCACCATACCAGGAACCAATGGGACCCAGGCACGGACCCCAAAGGCGGGTATGCTGAGTCGGCATCTAGAAAGACTAGGGTGATCAAAGAATCACCCAAGATTTCTACCGACTGTTTTTTACCCCTCAGTAGTGTTAACTTATAGTAGTATTAATAGTACTTATATTTTCATTTTAATGTAAATATTTCTCGCTAGACTTCTCGTTCAACTAGAAGAAACAGAGAGACGTTTTGACGATTTTTGGCAAATACACTGGGATTCTCTAAATCAATGCTTGCATCTTCGGATATTCGAGCAAGATTTTCGTGAAATACAGGTATTAGTTCCATACAAAAAAAAATGTGTTTTTGTTCTAAATAAATGATCTTGCAATTTAAGAACGTATTTGACGGGCATGTGCAGTTAATAGCTGAGATGACAGATGTTGGAGAGACTGCAGAACGTGCTTTGGAGCTTTTAGAAAAAACCATGGATTTTTATAAAGTATTTCAGAATGACGCACAGAGGGCAAAAAGCGTTTTGTTGGTTGGACGACAGCTGATTAAATCACAAGAATCTTACCCTTGGATAGATGTTCAGCCAAAGTGCGACGAACTAAATCGTGTTTGCGAGTTAATCGATTTACGTCTTAGCAAAAGGCTAGATACATTAGCCAAGAACAACGAAGTAATGGAAAGAGTAGAAAGCGTAAGTCGTAATACTATTTTTACACATCTTTACTATAAGTATCTCTAAATGTTGTTTATAGGCTAACAAGTGGTGCGCCAATGGTATAGAGCTATTAGCATCCCAAAATATGGAAAAGTGCTCCGCAACTGCAGACCTGGCCGAGCTGCTTGATTTTATTGCTTCTGCAGCAGACTTTAAATTATCAAGCCCAAGTGAATTCAAACAAATTTTTTTAGAATGCACAACACCAGAAACCAAGTCTTTAGTATCCCAGGTAAGGGTAAATTAATTGTTTACAATACATCGATAATACATTCACATAGAATGTTTTATCAATTCACAACACGTTCTTTTAAGCTGCGATCTCATGCAGTATTACACCGGGCGGTAAAAGATACTGATATTGAAGGGGTCCCCCAAGTCCCCCAAAAAAAATTTTTTTTGTTGTTTCTAGAGTAGACGCATTTAAGCTTGTTACATTTTTAAAAGAAAGGTATTTTTTTCTAACTTATATAATTATATATATAACTTATATAATCAGGCCATGATAAGCACAGCTAATCTTTCCGCACATCGTGATAATAATATTGAAAGCCAAAATCGTGATAATAATATTGAATGCCATCAGGATTATCTAAATAAAAAGTTGTTCATGAGTAAATTCAAGCCATGTTCAGTAAAATGTTGCAGTGTTATTAAACGCTACAGATATTTAATAAAATATGGATAGAGTCAATAATGATTTTTCCGGCTCTTTTAAGTATAAATCGGTAGTAGATATTAATTTTGATTTATTTGTAACGGTAGCTGCAAAATCTTTCAGAGGCACGACTCATACAAAAGAGAACTGTTAAAGTCAACAGTTCCGAACAAATATAGCAACACATCTTACGAATCGAAACAATTTATATTCATTACAAAAAAGAACGAACTGCAACATTAGACCAGAACCAATTTTCGGAAATATTAATGACATCAACTTTAGAACTAACAAAAATAAACCTGATCTCTAACTTATTAGTCAGACTTTGCGCATTAATATGGCATCGTTTCAGACTAGATTTTTATTTACTAAGATCTGGGATCAGTACAACGCTGTTTAAGTATTTAACCGAAATTAAGTAGAATATTAGATAAGTTATTAACATCGCTTAATGTTGAAGAGCAATAAGAATAAGATCAGTCTCTCTGTAGATATTTTCGATTCACAAACTTTTTCTTTCTTCAAAACAGAAAAAACTGCTTTTTAATCGTGGCCCCGAATTCCTGAGGAATTGCAAAGAAAAAACTGCAACTCCATAATCATCTCTGCTAAAAACTCTGAAAAAGCCATCTCAGACTTCTCCTGCGTCGCTGTTCATCGTGCACTCAATCTTATCAGCAAAGAAATCTACAAATTTTAGTAAAAATTAAAAAAAATGTTGCAAAAAAGTAGATCGTCATATTTG
Organism: Drosophila kanapiae; assembly: GCA_008042475.1. NCBI lineage: Eukaryota > Metazoa > Arthropoda > Insecta > Diptera > Drosophilidae > Drosophila > Drosophila kanapiae. The sequence continues at coordinate 3,535 of VNJM01002290.1, read as the reverse complement.
TAATGGGAACCATCTTTGCGCCTTACTTAATCAACATTCCTGAAGCTGAAATAAAAATGGAACAAGATCCATGAATGTCTACGACATTTTTTTATATTATCCCTGACTTTTGACTGGCTCACCAACGCTACTGGCGTAATATTGGTAACCTTTGACTTGTACAATCTTCCAAGCAAACTGGACATCTGTTCGCACGCCGTCAAGTTAAAAAAATACATACCTTACCCTATGAAGTACAGAAACTGCTATAAATAATTTGACATAAGCACTGAAAGAACACTTGTCACTGCCAGCAAAATGCTTACGCATAGATGGCGCAAGCTGTTCTGATAAGCATTATTCCTCTGCCCAATATATCCGGGCCGAAAGAAGCCAAAATTATCCACAAGCAACAACAACATCTATTCTTATCGACAAACAGATCTACGACAACCTTCTCGACCAACGTCGCTTTAAAACCACAGCAGCAGTTGTAGCATTCGGTCCGTATCCCTCTCCCCGGCCGCTCCACTTCTGCCTTGGTTTTCATCAACATCCCTCTTATACTTTATACCCACCTGCCAGCTAGCGTCAAGCCGAAATAGTTTAAATGTATTGAGCTCTTAGAAGAGGGGCATGAGATAGAGTTGGAGAAAAATATCGATGTTCGCGCACATCGAAGTTTACGTTGTTTTTGGCGAGAAACATTGATGTTAAAAAAAAGGGTACAAAAACAATAATTTCTATTTTTTTTTTCTTTAAACTTTATTTGAATTTGATTATGTAAAAAATAATTTAAACAGAAAATAATATATCTTATTTCCGTTGTTTAGTCTACAATGTCTAAAAAAATTGATTACCAAAAACTAATATCCCGTTGATTAAATAAGTTTGACAATTCAAAAAATTTGCTATATCATATTTATTATGTTAATATTCCCTATTATTTACATTATTGATGATTATTTTATTAATAAAAGAAACGAAAAAGCTGATTGACAATGGTTGATAAAAGCATCACTTATTAGTTGGCCGTAGATGCGTAACGCAAAAATGACTTCCAAAATGTTTTTGGAATGTGAATTCGGCGAGTGCAGACGTGTATTTAGTTCTCTCGTGCTCCGGAAGACAATCGTTGAAAAAAAACCCGATACAAAACAAAAATAAACGGCGAAAAGTCGCTTAGTGCGATGAAAAGTCACAAGCTACTACTATTTTTTTTTTTTTTTTTGTTGATTAATTAGTACTTCTAATACTAAAATACAAATAAAAGTAAAAAAATCAATCAAATAAGGTGATGAACCCAAACGAAGTTCGGGCGCAGCGCCAACGTAACCAAGACGAGCGTCGGCTGCCGCTGCAAAAGAGCAGCTTTCTTTCGTATCGACAGACGTAGCCGAAGCAGCAACAACAAAAGCTTCTGCTCTACCACGATCGTTAACCCCGACACCGTCCAACGAACTCAAACCTATGCAAAACGAAAGGGCGCGCTCTCTCTCTTCGTCAATGTCAGCGACGGTGCAAAGCGGGGTAAGCGATAAGTGCGCTCGCCCTCTTCCCTGCCTTGCCTCGCCCCAACTGCCTACATGCCTGGCCACGGTTACCACCACAGTGACGACATTAGTACCTGTAAATGCAATGACAACAACAACTACATCACTTTCTTCTGTATGCCCGTCGATCGTTCTACCTGTTGTGTCGGTGGATTTATCAGCTGCAACTAACGCAGCACCGACTAACGCCCCACTTAAAAAGCTAGGTTCAACCATACAGACTTGCATGGATCGCTACGTAAACATTAAAAGAAAACTAAGTCCACGAAGCCCCCTCCGATTTATATTCGTGAGAAAAACTCCAACAAACTGGTTAACATAATAATCGAGCTGATTGGCAAAGATAGCTTCCACGTAATCACCTTGACTAAAGGATCACCTTGAAGCAAAGGTCCAAGTCAAAAGCGAAGAAAGCTATAGAAAATTGACGGAACTCCTTGACGCCAAGAAAAATAACTACTATACCTACCAGCTTAAAAGTAGTAAAGGTCAACAAGTTGTCCTAAAAGGAATCGAACCAAATGTAAGCACTGCAGAAGTTGAACAGGCACTAAAAGATAAAGGTTTTAGCGTAAAAACTGTTACAAATATACGGAACCGAAACAAACTACCGCAACCTCTCTTTAAAGTTGAACTTGTTCCAGACTCTAAGGCCCTCAAGAAAAACGAAGTTCATCCTATCTACAAACTTCAGTTTCTATTGCATCGCAGAATCACGGTTGAAGAGCCGCATAAGCGCAATGGCACAGTCCAGTGCGCAAATTGCCAGGAATACGGACACACAAAATCTTACTGCACACTCCGCTCCGTCTGCGTCGCTTGCGGAGGGCTGCATACCTCTGCTATGTGTGAACTCAAAAACAAGCCAAATAGCAAAAAATGCAGTAACTGCGGAGGAGACCACACAGCAAACTACAGAGGCTGCCCACAAGGAGCTAAAAAGTCGGATCAACCAACGAGTGTCAACAGCACGATCTCACCATAGATCATTGATACCCTCAAAATCCACACCAGGAGTCTTCTTTTCATCAGCAGCCCGATCTTCACTCGGCAGTTCCACTATAACTATAAATGTAAGCTTTGCAAGTGTTTTGAAATCGGATCACGAGAGACCTGCCTACAATGTCCAAACACCTCCTACAGTCCCCTACCAGCCTGCAGAGCAGGCAAAAAAATAAAATGGAAATGACTCTCAGGCTGCAACAAAGTATGGATGAATTCATGTCCTTTATGCGAACAACCATGCAAAATATATTGGCAAATCAAAATATTTTGATTCAGATGCTCCAAAGCACCCTATCAAAATAATCAATGGCTCCCCTGTGCATTGAACTGTGGAATGCCAACGTCGTTTCACGGCACATACTTGAGGTAACACAATTTATGGGCGACAATGAAATCGACGTAATGCTACTTGCAGAAACCCACCTTACCAACAAATACAATTTCCAAATCCGAGGGTATATGTCTTATAACACTAATCATCCTGATGGAAAGGCCCATGGAGGCACTGGAATTCTTATTAAAAACCGCATCAAGCACTACTTTCACAACACGTTTGCTACTGACTACCTGCAAGCCACATCTATCAACATTCAGTTGGGTTGCCACAATCTAGCTCTAGCAGCGGTATACTGTCCTCCTCGATTCACCATATCCGAAGCCCAATTTATCGCCTACTTCAACTCACTAGGCAACTACTTTATAGCAACAGGAGACTATAACGCCAAGCATACGCACTGGGGATCTCGCCTCGTGACGCCGAAAGGTAGACAACTGTATTACGCAATTATAAAACCTAGCAATAAACTCGACTGCGTTTCCCCTGGTTCACCTACACACTGGCCAAGTGACCCCAGAAAACTGCCAAATTTGATTGACTTCGCAGTTACAATAAACATCCCACGAAATCTGGTTAGCGCCAGTCCTCTCCCGGATCTATCATCAGACCACTCGCCTGTACACTTTAGTCTAAACCAACAGCCAGTTAGTAATGACAATCC
>VNJM01000220.1:0-66711 GCA_008042475.1 Drosophila kanapiae | reverse complement strand
AATTGCAAAGGGCACACTTTAAAAGAAATTTACAAACGGCGAAAGAAACAAATTAAAAACGAACAATTCGTATTTATACATATTTTAAGGTGGCTCTTTTATTTATTCATACAAACATATTCCTGGCTTCATTCACGTTGCATTTGCCTTAAAAGTAATGATTACATAACAAAAGTTATAGGTTTAACAAATTTTGTAATTTAGTGTGTTTGTCTGGACGATGGATGTGTTTGGGTGTTAGATACCAATGGTCCCACCACCGCCAGCTTCCAAGTTAGCATCCAAGGCCGATGCCATGGGTGCCCTGGAGTCGCTGCTTGATCTCCTCGCCCATTTCGGGGAACAACTCACAGAAATTCTCGCAGCCCAGGTTCAATGCTAATGATATTTGAGCCAGAAGTCGCTTGTGACAGTTCGAGGAAGCTCAGTAAGCCTATGAGAATGGCACCCACACACCAAGAGGGGTTCCAAGTGTCCGAATGAAAGTCAGATTTACTCAGACAAGGCCGTGTGTTGGTCTTGAAGCGTCCACTTGGCGTCAGCATGTAGATGGATGGCTGCTTGAAGGGGAACTCGCGCGGGAAGAGCAGGCTGCCGTGATAGTAGCCGCCGGAGTAGGGCGAATCCTCCGGCCCCTTGACGCAGTAGTGCCACTCGAGGATATTGTTGGGCAGCGGCTCTGCGGCGAAGTAGGGCAGCGGGTCCCGGTTGAGGCGGAGGCAATCTTGCCTGGTTCAGGCACTTTACGGCCCTAACCTGCTTTGGCGCGTCGTAAGCCAACGAGCAGGCATTATTCGGTCTAAATATATAACTATTAAATATGGAGCTAGTGAAAAAAGTAAAACAAATGCCGAAAATTGGATGAAAACTGGTGATTCGCAACTGACGTGTTTCTCACAGTGAACTGCCGATGAAAACATATCCTCCGTTTCCAGGATTTCGGGACTTCCGATGGGCTATCCGTTTGTCTACAGGTCGTCCGCCTGGTATGCAATTTCCACTCTAATTTATTTTTTATTCGAATTGTTTAAACATGCGTCTAGTTTCCCTATTGCTGGATCTCTCGTTGTAGTTTTTGTTCTCTCTGCGGTTACTGCACTTTTGTTGATAATTTTTGTAAGTCGCAGCGAAATTGTGTGTGAAAATAATAATAAATAACTCTCATGCACTGCTTTTGTTGAGACAGCTAATTAGGGCTGAAATTCGATATAACTCGGGGATATATGTATCTCTGCTGTGGGCGCGCACTCTCAAAGAGTATTGCCGGAGTTTTTTGTATTTTTCCTACAATTTGAAGTCCGTTTAAATAGCAGCTTGATCTTTCCCAAAAACGTATATCTAATCCCTCATACTTTATTCCAATAAAACTCTCTTAAAAATAATGAAAAAGAAACTCCTCCGAATGGGCAATGGGAGTAGGTTCAAATAAATGGCAAACAAATGCAAATCAAAAAGTCAAGTTTCTTCCGTCAGTGATATGTTCAAGATATACTTATAAGACTTCCTGATATTATTCTGTTTGTTATTTTAAATACTATAAAACATGACCTATATATACTGATATACGGAATGAAGACAAGCAACACGATACCTACAAGAATCATGTTTAACAAATTATGCCAGACACAGCAAAGTGGAAATAATAAACATAAACAAATCTGATGATTATACTTTACACAGCGACCAGGTATATCAGTTCATGTGAATGAAAAATGATCTCAGGAGACGAATAGAAAAAGGAAACAAGGCTAGATCTGCTGCACTTTTGTATACCCTTTCAGAGGGTGTTAAAATTTTGTCGTGATATTTGCAACGCAATGAAGGGGCATCTCCTACCTATAAAGTATATATTTTTGTATTATTTTTTTATCAGCATCACCAGCAGAGTCGATCTAGATCAATTTTAGCAGTTAGTCTTCTTTCTACTGCAGGTAGAATATGAGTAGGAAGAGGCCGGATATAATGACTATCATGTAGCTGCCATAGAAACTAATTGAATTTTATATGATTTTGGCCATTTTCATGGTTTCAGAGTTGAGAGTTTAGTTTAATGAAACTCGGACAATACCACAATATTATATAGATGCTTTAGGAGCGATCGAAAACGGAATAGGGTATTTTTCAATATTTTCCTACAATTTGAAGTCCGTTTAAATAGCAGCTTGATCTTTCCCAAAAACGTATATCTAATCCCTCACACTTTATTCCAATAAAACTTTCTTAAAAATAATGAAAAAGAAACTCCCCCGAATAGGCAATGGGAGTAGTTCAAATAAATGGCATAATGTTTTCAATATTATGTTTAAGCAAAAGTTCCCTTTCTTTTGGATCTTCAACGTGTTAAGCCTGTTTATGTGTCAGGTCCCAATCGAATACCAGGCTGTGTGCTTAGGTACTGTGCCGATGCCTTATGCTAGTCCCTTCTACAAAATTGTTCACCTTATCCTAAGAAACCTCCCACTTTCCCCTCATTTGAATCATTTGTAATTCCTCTACATTAAAAATTTAGCAAAATAATTGCCAACAATTATAGAGGAATCTCTAAGTTGTCAGTAATCCCAAAACATTTTGAAAATTCAATCACTCCCCGTTTGCAGCATCTTTGTAGATCAGTCTCTTTTCCATGTCAACATGGATTTATAAGGCGAAGATCAACAACAACCAATCACTCTTACAACCAACTTCTTTTATAATAAACTGCTTCAAAGAAAACTTTCAGACAAATGTAATTTATACAGCATTTGACTCCGGTAACCACTCCCGTCTTGTTGGGAAGCTCGTTTTAATGGGTTTTCCGGTTGATCTTCTTAAATGGATCTCAAGTTATCTGATTGGCAGGACGCAGGAAGTCCTCTATAAAAACCACTTATCTAATGTTCTCCGGATTACCTCTGGGGTCCCGCAAGAGAGTCCTTTGGGTCCCTTATTGTTTACATTATTTATTAATGACCTTTGTGCAATATAAAGACAGCTCTTGCCAGTCGGATTTACAAACAGATCTCAATAACTGGTGTCGGTTTAATTTACTAAACTTAAATTTACGACTTTACGACTTATATGCTAAATGGCTGCTCTTCGGAAAGAATCACTCTGGTCGACGATCCTTAACTTGACTTTATCGGTCATATTTCGTGCATAGTGAATAAAGTCAGAGGTGTGCCTGGATTTCTTATGCTACGAAAACTTTATACACTTCATTATCTTATCCCTATCTTAGAGTATGGATCTTGCTTTTGGAATCCACAATTTGATGTCCACAGAAAACGCATCGAATCAGTTCAAAAGAACTTTATGCTTTTCGCTCTACGGCGCTTTAACTGGGATTCAGACCGAAGGTTACCCTCCTAAACAAGTAGATTTCTACTAATTAACTCACCAACCGTAGTCAACCATAGAACAATGCTATCTATAACATAATCCGTGACGTGGAGAGTACTGACCTAATAGGTCAGCTTAATTTGCATGTACAGAATAGAAATATTAGATCCTAAATACCTTTAGTGTTGCGTCACTGTAGAACATCGTTAAAATGCACGAGCCCTGTAGAGTTTTATGTGCGAATTATAACGATAACCTATAACCTCAAACGTAGATGGCCTTCCTAAACTAAGAACATTAATCTTAACCAACTTAATACGTATGCAAGCAAACATTCAGTAGTTCATTTTCTCGCAAGCTATACCCTAACAAGCACGTGCTGACCGTAGTGCATCAACGCCCAAGAATGTTACCTTTTGTTGCGCCACCAAACGTTGTTAGATTATCAATTTGATTGCCGTTTAAAACAACTCCTGTTTGCTGTCAAACATTTGCAAAAAGCAATAACTCGACTTATGCCCAGTGGAAACGTTCAGTTAACTTCGATACCGATAAGTTAGCGTAAATGTATTACAGGAAATGCAGACTCCACTATGGCTCTTCCTTGTCGAAATTTACCACGAGCTTTGTGTTTTAATGTGGGTAAAACGTGGCTATTGAAAGGAGGAAGTGTCCACAAAATAATCAAGAAATAGGTAACAAGGAACGATTTCGAAAAACGTCACACGGCTCTCAGCACTTGTGCTCGTGGCGGTGCTGGCGACGCTTCTGGTGCGGCGGAGACAGGTACTGCTCGAGGAACGGGACATGGGCGAACAGGTTGGCCAGCCGGTTGACCCATCCGGGTATGGGGCGTCCGCAGAGGATTTCGGCAACCTTAATGGAGAAGTGGTTGCAGTTGTGGGACAACACGTGGTAACGGCGGCCGGAGAACTGTCGCCCCAATTGTTGCATTGTGTTGCGCACCTCCTCGTTGGTTAGCTGTGTGTAGCCCAGCACGATGCTCTCACGGTAGCGAAAGTTCTCGCGCAGGTCGCCGCTGTTGTTGCACGGCTCGATCTCGAAGATACCGGAAATGCCGGGGAAGTCATGGCCGCCGTATCCGTACTCCGTCCCGTACAGCTGGATACCGGAGTGGAAGACGCCCAGACCCACGGCAATAGTGTAGTCGTTGAGGGAACACAGATCGTACACATTGAGCATCACCGGCTCACTGTGGCGTCGGACGTCGAAAACAGTCTCCTGGGAGCCGGATATCCAGGAGAGGCTCCTTACGCGGTTGATCATGGTGCGCGATAGTCCAAGGTGGCGAGGGGCAGGATCAACTTGATTCGTATGTGTTGGAGTCCTGGGTCTTTTTTCACAAACTTTGAATTTATCAAGATGCTCATACGAATATAAGTAACATGAGCTGACAAATCATGCATCGCCATCTAAAACCTTAGGAAAACGGATTCACATTCAACTCCAAATGGAACCAAACAATCGAAAGCTAACGACACAGAACTCGAACCCAACACTAGTCATGGATTGAGACAAGAAAGAAATAAAACTGCAACTGTGTAGTCCAATAACTACAATGCAAGACTGCTAACAAAAAATAAATGTTTATGTATAAAATATACAATATATTTGTTTTATGTCCTTGCAGAGGATATTATAATTTTGTGGACATCTCTGACACCAAAACGTATATAAGTATGTATGTTCTTGTTTAGCATCACCCGCCGAGTCGATCTGTTTAGTTAAAATTTGCATTATGTAAGATAACTGGACATTGATGCACTACAGTTAGTACACTCAAGTGGTTCTTGCGACACCAAGCACGTGCTTGTTATGGTTGGGTGTTGGTAGCCGCGATAGGAAAGAGTATAGGTATAGTTTGGGAGGAAATTAATTACTGGAGTGCTGCCTGAGTGTTTTCTTGCATGCGTACTAAGTTGGTTAAGATTAAAGTTTTTAGTTTAGGAAGGCTATCTCCCCTTGCGGCTATGGAGTACATATCGTTATAATTTGCACACAATTTTGCAGTGGACGTACATTTCTTACATTTTATACAATACATTCTATGTAGTAAATACTTATTTGATTTACATATTAATTTTCTTCAACATTTTTATGTATACATAAAAAATATAAAGCTAGGTTTTCGGTTTAGTTTGAATATATTCGTGAATATATTTCTAATAAGATTGACACTCAAAATTATTCGCATTTAAGGAAAAATTGGGGACATGTTTATTTGCTTTTAAAGATTGAATATTTTGGTGTTGTTATTAACATTCCCACTGCGAGGTGTTAGTCTCCTAAAATCCTTGTTACATAGATTTTCTCTTTGTTTTTGTGTTGATTTTCCTTGTATTTATTCAGTTGTATCTTGCATTACCATTTAAGTTCCTTGTTCTATTGTCTCTCTTAAATTGGTTTTGGTATCATCGGTTTAAAAATTATACTACTAGAATAACTGTGATTTTCAGGATAGCATTTACTAAGTTCAGGAAAACTTTTGTCATAATTTGTGAAATTATTGTGATTTTGTTGCAATTACTATGTGCTTTTTCTATGTGTTATTTTTTTATTATAATAATTTTGTAATTTCAGTTTGTTTTTCCCTATCTATAGCGGTATGATCCCTGTCGTTACACAGTCTACATTTACTTATTTTCCAAGAACCATCGCACTCTTGCACACCACACTGTGTGTGGTGAGTCCTAATCTCCCACAAATAAAACATTGTCTCACCTTGGGAACCTTCATCGAACATTCCCCTACAATTGAGACCTTTTTGAGGAATATCCGAGCCATCAAAACCTATTCTCACCGTCTCAGTTGGTGCATATTTTATTTCGATTTTATTTGCACTGCCAAAAAATCTTTCTCGTCTTGTTAGCCTTTCAACTGACCTAATATTTAAGTCGGTAAAAATGTTTTCTTTAATTTGTGCCTCAGAAAAACCAAGAGGGACACCCTTGATGTCTCCAAAAGACTCCACAAAATTCCTTGGTTTGAAAGATATTAATTTCATTTTTGTATATACTTTTTATTATATTTTTATATACTCGCCTTATTAAAGTAAATTTTGTTTAAGGTCACAGCCAGAGCCTTTGCCAATTTGTTGTCCTTTTGGGGATTCATGTGTTTGCTGATGTATTTAAGGATATCTGATCTGCTGTGTTTTTTTTTTTCGAATACTAGTGGCAGTTTGATTGCTTGTCTAGCAGCTCGTTTCCAATAATGCCGCAGTGTCCTGGAACCCATATCGGAGAGTGTTTGTGTTTGCATTCTAGAAGTAAGTGAGGTTGTTGGGGTTTTCTAGTGATACAAGGAGCTGAGAGTGAGTCGGAGCATATCGGAAACTTTCCTTTTTGTATTTGTGAAGAATTGCTGCTATTTCGGCAGTGAAAATAGAGGAATAAGGAGGAGCATTTGCTGGGTTATGACATATTGTGTGGAGGTTAGAGCCGTCTGTGTATAGGAATGTGTGGTGGTTCAGGATATCTTTAATTCCTTGGAAGTTTTGGTAGATAACTATAGGTGGTGTGATAGGCTTTGATGAAGAGTGGAGGAATTTATTTATTTTACAATGTTTCTTTTTTCTTTGAATTATTGATGCAACCCCCTAGAACGCAGGTCCGTTTGGCGATATCCCCCAGTAAGACATAATAATAAGACAAACAGATATAATATTACATATTTATTTGTGGTTCTTAAATGGATAGCGCTGCCTGTAAACACTTCTTGCCAAGGGCGTGGTGTGTGGTGTGGTGTGGTGTGGGGTGGTGTGTGTGCTTAGTTACATGGTAATTAATCTAAACAGAATCCCACCGCTGATGCGGAGTCCGGATGCGGGGTCCGGATTCCATGTGTGCCATCGCTCGAGTGTTCGTATGCAAGGCTGCCTATCCCCCCGTACGTATTACCGTAGTACTAGTAACTTAACTACAGTTCACGAGAAAAAAAAAACGTAGGTGTGACACAGTTCAGTTAATAATTTACACGTGTATAGTTCGTAAGTGTTATAATTAGAATAATATTATATTATGCTTTCATGCAGGAACTGCAGTAAGTTTTATCTACGTTCTCGCGTGCACTTCTCATTGGTTTGGTTTGTGTAACCCCCGACCTACCATGGATAGGTTTCCCTCTCGCCCCTGTTAAACCCATTTAAACCAGTGTTACCCACAGGCCCGACTTGCGAGTAAGTAAGTTCCTTTGCCCGGGCTCTGCTCACACCGATGCCTTAAGCGTTCGTATACTGTCGACAGCAAGTCTTTCGTGTAAATGTATGCGTGTGGGCACCACTGATTTAAACCCAATTCTGACCTATACAACGTAAAGCGATCCCCTCTGCTTCTGTTTTATCTCCTGCTCGTGTTACTATTCCTAATTTCTTTCCTTCTCTTGCTTTCCCTTCTGTTTTCTGCTTCTGCTTTCCCTTCTGTTTTCTGCTTCTGCTTTCCCTTCTGTTTTCTGCTTCTGCTTTCCCTTCTGTTTTCTGCTTCTGCTTTCTGTTCTACTTCTGCTCCTGTTCAGGGACTACGCGTGCGTCAGATCAATTTAGTGCCGCGTTGTCTAAACTTAAAACGTAAACGAATTCCTCTAAGCCTAAATCAAGCCGTGATGCTTCTCATATAGTAAATGCTTCCCACATCATTAATAGACAACGAAACGTGTTAGCTAAGTCCATTCATTCGTAGTAAAAAATAGAAAAAAATATTTGTGTCCCCCTCTCCCAGCACGGGATTCTGCTCCTCCCAAGCTGAATGTATCCGTCCCCTATATATTTATGTGTGTATATATGTATCGCGAATGAACACATCCCCATGCTTGTCCCCCTACTTGCCCAGCAGCTCGGCGGCGCTGCCGCTGAGCGCGATCTTTTTGGCCGGCGGCTGCTGGTCGTCTCCAGTGCTCTGCAGGATAAGGTAGAGAAGAACAATTAGTTGGCGGACGTAGTGGAGCGCCTTTGGGAAGCACTTACTATCACGGAGCTGTCACGCTTGCTGCCGCTGCTGACGAAATTCGACGATTCCGCTGCTGCAACGCCGCCTGTGCTCGTGGCGGCGGCGCCGGCTGTCTTGGGCGCGGATATCCCTTCGCTGCTGGCCAACGATTTCGGAGTGGCTGCAGCCGTAGCACCGGGCAACGACAAAGTGGTGGCGTTAGCAGCCACAGCGGGGACCACATCGCTGGTTGAGTTGGTGGCTGCTGTGTCGGACTCGTCGGCGATGGTGATTGTGTCAGTGCTGGGGGTACCAGCCACTGGGCCAGAAGCAGCACTAGAACTTGCAGTTGCTGTCGAAGGCTTGACCAACGCCGAAGCGGTTGTGGTCGAAGCGGAAGTGGCCACAGTGGCCACAGCGGAAGTCTCGCTGCCAGCACTCTTCAATGCAGTCCCAGTAGCTGCCGGCTCAGGCTTCTTCGGTTCCTCCTTCTTGGCGGCCTGCGACTCGGGGCTCGGATCGACCCCGTTGTTGTTGCTGGCTTCGGTGGACGGCTTGCGGGCTGCTGTCGATGATTCAACAGCACCGGTAGCTGCAGCTGCGGTAGCTGGAGCCGCTCCGGTTCCGGCTACGGCTCCGGTCAAAACAGTAGCAGCAGAAGCTCCTGCTGCTGCTGCTGCTCCATCGACGACCACTGGAGCTTCGGTCTGCTCCTCTGCAACGGACTCCTCGGATTTGCTAGCCTCGTACTCCTTCATGATCTGGTCGATATTGTAGCGGCGGCGATTGTTCACGAAGAAGGTACGCACATGCGCCTCCGTCTTGGTAGTCACCAGCTTGGCGATCATCTGCGGCGAAAGACAGCAGTTAGTTTAAATATCAGGAAGGGAGGGAGGATAAGGAGCAGAAGAAAGATACGGGCGCTTCATCACTTACCGGATAATTCTTGCCGTATTCACGAATGGCCAAGAGAGCCACCTGAATCTCGTCCGGCAGCCAGCGAGCCGAAATGCGTGGCGGGACAGCAGCCGCCTCTGCATTGGCCACCACCGACTTGGTGGCCACCTCCTCGACGTTGATGGCATCGCAATCCTTGTCCAGTTGCTCCATCATCTGTCTGTTCTTCTGTATCTGGAATGGGTGCAGGGGACAGGGTCAATAGAAAATTGTCAGCGAGTCTAAAGTGGACAGTGCGAGCTTAAGTGTGTGTGTGTTGTGTGTGTGTTGGAAAGGGGTGTGCGTAGCGAGCCTTACACCCAAAGCTATCAGCACAGTTTGTGGCCTTTTGATCGATTAAGAATTTGTTCTATAAAAGAAAATCAAGTATGTCCTTCTATAAGACATAACCTCACGAAATGCTGTACCTTTTTTAAAAAGAGATTATGAAGACTTCAGCTAGCTTTTACTGGGACTATTAGGTTATCTATAAGACACAACCTCACGAAATGCTCTACCTTACATTTTTCAAAGAGATTATGAAGCCTTCAGCTAGCTTTTACTGGGACTATTAATATTTGAGAGCATTATAATCGATCCTTTCTAATAGAGCTGGAAAAGTATCAAAGATAACGATGCCATACATCGATAGGGGGCTATATCAGTATAACCCATTAATAATTAGGCGTTTATTGGGAATTATTTTTTAATAAAATTACTTAATAGAATGTTTTAAACTTTGTTTAACATAATAAGGTCTCTTTTCAGCTATTGACAGACTAATCAAAAAGATCGTAGGTAATTGTATCGGAAATATGTTCAAGAATATTCCGTTTCATTTTCGATCGGTCATTTTGTCGTTGAGTTATGATTGTAAAAAGGTCATTAGAAAGAAACACGTTTAAAATTTGATGTAGAGAGGATCATCGCTGCGAGCGATTGGTCTTTAGAACTGTTTAAGATATAACCCCTTTTAAACGCCCCCTTTTTCGCACTATGTAATAGCCCCCTATACCATACGATGCTTTTCCAGCTCTATCCTCCTTCCTCTATAAGTTTCTTACTTCGGCCATGAGGGCGGTGATCTTGCGATCGCCTTCCGCCAAATACACGCTGGGATTCTCGCAGCTGGCGAGGGCAGTGAGATCGTCGTGGTTGATGTACATGCCCTTGGGCGGCTTGCGCTTGGAGCGATCAGCGGCAACGGCGCTGTTGTGGGTGGCTCTTCGGGGGGCATTGCTCTCCGGCCCGGAAATGGGACGACGGTTCCCCGTACGCCTGGACGGGCGTAGTAGGTGTGCGTGCGTTCGGGTCAGGCGTGGGAGTGGTCAAAACAGGGTTCAGGATCGGGTGAAGGGGCACGGAGTACAGAGTACAAGGAGAGAGAGAGAGAGAGAGAGAGGGGGAAGAGAGAGAAAACTTGGCATTAGCTTGGTGAACAACAACTTCTTCGGTTCTCGGCTAGTTAGATATCTACCTCCAGTGCGTGTGGCAACTCTTGCACATGCGCCCCAGCGGCGAGTCAAACAGAACGTGGCACACCACATGGCAGGTCTTGCAAAAGCCGCCAACGACCACGCGTTGCTCGTTGCTGTTGCCCGCGCTGCCATCATTGTTGCTGCTGTTGCCGCCATTGGTGGCCCCCTCAGCGGATAGGCCGAAGCCAAGCACTTCGTCGCCCTGCGCATTGGCGGCGTAGATACACAGCTGCTGATCCGTGTCCAGGTCATTGTTGCTGGTGTTGTTGCTGCTGCTGTTGCTACCACCGCCGCCGCCGCCGCCGCCTCCGCCGCCGTGGTTGTTGTTCTCCCCACTGTTGCTGGCGTTGCTGTTGGCGTTGTTGCTATTACTGTTGCTGCTGCTGCTGTTGCTGCTGGCTATGGCAGTCGCTGTTGCTGTTGTGGCGGCGTTGCCGCCAGTGGCGGAAGCGGTGTTGTTGCCGGCAGCAGCTGCATCGCCATTGCTACCCTGTCCCTTCTTCTGGCAGCCAAAGAAGGAAGCGAAGGAGCAGCGGCGATTGAGTTCGGTTTCGGAATCGGTTTCGGTTTCGGTTTCGGATTCGGTTTCGGATTCAGATCGGCCACAGTAATAGATATACAATTCATTGGAGTTTGGTTTTGGCATTTTGTTCGGATTTTTAAATTGGGTTTCGTTTTCGGTCAGTTTTGAGTCGGATTTGATTTGTATTTAGTTATTTTGTTTGGTGTATTTCGAGTGTTGGATTTGGGACAGTAAATGCAAAGAGAAGAGAAAAAAACGTATTTGGTTGTTGCTTTAGTTCAGTTGGTAACACTTAACAAGTAGAAAGTATTGTTTTTTTGTTTTGTTTTTTGCTTGCAGTTGCTTGAGGGTCTTGCCAACACAGACTTGCATTGTAACGGTCCTGCCACGCTCTTTCCGCTCTCTCTCTCTCTTTATCTCTCACCTCCCGAACACACTCTCTCCTAAAAGCAGCAGCCCAACCAATCCCGATCCCGAAATGCCGCAGTCACACGCTGGAGGAGCACACAGGCTCCCGTTCAACTCTTACTTTCTCTCTCTCTCTCTCTCTGTTTGTCTCTCGGGGAATGAGGATTGCAACGGTTAATATGGAAGGGGACGAGTGGCTGGGTTGTTTTAATTTTCTTGTTTTTTACTTAAAAGTAGAATATCACACATTCAAGTGATCCACATGAGTACAGCTGGAAAAGTGTCGAAGTGTATCGGTCTTAAGCATCGATCTTTTGCCAGCTCTAATCCTGGATCAGTTCAAGTTAACGAAGTGCAGCAGCAAGCGGAGAAGGGCAGGGAAAGGAGGGGAAGCTTATGCCATGGGGTGGGTGAGTGAGATGGGATGTATGGGGGTGTGTATGGGGGCGAGAGATGAATATATTCAGTGATCTGTATAAATGTTTTTGTGTGCGTATGTCGGGGAATAATCAAATAAAACGAATACTTATACTTATATACGAAATACGGATCTCTATAAATAAGAAACACATACAAATTGTTGTTGTTTTTTGTTTAATACTTTTTGCAAACAAGATATGCGTTTATTAGGTTCAGCATTAGTTTGGAGGTGAATCCATCATTATTATCGTCTATCATTTATCGTCTACCGCATGTGGGGTGTTTTATCGCTGCATCGTTCATGCAAGTACATCATATCGTGTATTTCATGTATGTATATCATGTGTAATTCTACATATGTAGTTAGGGTCTTGGGTTAGGCCCGATTCACCTTATTTCTTAAATAAATCTCTCTTTGTTGGTGCATAAATTACTATTATTACGTATCATAAGTCTACATACATTACGTAAAAAAAATCGGGGGAAGGTGGGGGGTTTTGTATATACTATTTATATTATTTTTAAATATATGTGTATACGCAAAGAGCTAATCAATCGGTTTGTCGTTGCTTGGCCTTAGTCTAGTGTTGAGCTTCTTCTCAGGCGACAAATCCATTGAATCAACGAAGTCAACGAAGTTTTTTGCAGAATACATAAATCTCTCTCTCTCTCTCTGTGTGTGTGTGTGTGTGTGTGTGTGTGTGTGTAATGTCAGTGTGTGTGTTTAGTTAAAGTTCTTGTTTTATTTTTATTTTTTTTTTGGCATTGGTTTTCGATTGAAACTTTATGAGATGTATGCAGGCACGGCGATTATCTGAAAGAATATGTGAAACGACATGAATCGCTGGCTGGGCATCACCGACGAGGATCCCTCCCGGGAGGAACTACTGTCCAGGACTATTAAAAAACTAATCAACGCTCGACAAGGCTCTCTTTTTGCGATCTCAAGCCACAACTCGCGCCTGGATACACTCGAAATGCTTGCAGACATTGTGGATGCGACTGCGGTTTGACATATTAACACAAAAAAAAAGAAACAAATGAAGCAATTATCAGTGATCTTAGCCTAGACTTTCGGCCGCAATATCCTAGACTAGCCTGCCTTAACTAGGGTTCAGCATTTACGTTAATATTCGTTTAGTTACGGCGGCACAAGTGGCCCTAAGGAGGAGAGGCGGAGTGGAGCCGTCTTCAGCTCGGTTTGTGTGTGTTCAGAGTGTGTGTGGTTGTGTGTGCATGGAGTGAGTGTGCGTATGCGGATGTGAATGTGTTCTGATGTACATATGATGTATGTGGGAGCGGGGAAGGATCGATCTCGTTGGCTGTTCGCTTAGCTTAGTTCTAACTGATAATTACCTTGTCATCGGTATCAGACTCCTCATTGCTGCCCACCTCGCTGCCGTTCTCGGAGCCCTCCTTCACCACCGCCTTGATGGCCTTCTCCTGGCGATCCATGGCGCTGCTGCGATGACGCGTCTTCTTCCACGAGTAGTAATACTTCACCAAACTGGCTATGGACTTGTCTGGCAGCTGTTGGCAAACACACAATTAGCCAAAAGACAGTGGCAGACGGGCTTGCGTATCACTTACCATCTGGCGGATGCGGTGGAAGCTCTTTCCGTGAAACTGGAAGGCCTGCTCGAACAGCACCTTGTCCTCGATGGTCCACTCGTCGGGGAAGGGCGTGAAGTTGGCCAAGTCCATCACGGCGCGTTCAAGATCGTGCTTGTGCCAGAAGAGCATGCCCAAGGCCTGTTCGCCATTATAGCCGTACTTCTCCTTGGCCACCGAAATGTACTCCTCCACTGCAAAGAGAGGTAACCGAGCATGAGCTACTGACTGATCCCACATAAAGACCGATGCAGGTACTTACGCTTGAGGTCCGGTATCTCCTTGGTGGGCGACCAGACCAGGAGGGCGCGCTCATTCATCAGCTCCGGGCGACGCTCCACTTCCGGAACGAGCGGCGGGCACACAGCCTGATAGTCACGTCCCACGCGGATTTTCTCTGTGGAGGAGACTTTAGTTGTGATTTTCCTGTGCGCTGACGGCAAAGCTGGACTCACCTTCGTACTCCGACTGCTTGGTTTTGGTCTTCCCGTTCCGCTTTGTAGCTGTTGGAGGAGAAAGAGAATAGAGAGACGTAGCAAGGTGAATCTAGAGTTCGGATGGTCCGAGGTGACCACTTACAATTGTCGTCGTCGGAGCTCTCCGGTGTGCCCGCACCCGGTACGGCCGTGGCCGCCTTGTCGTTGGTGGAGGCGTTTGCCGAATTGCCGCCGCCTCCGCCCGCTCCGCCACCGCCGCCGGTGAGGTTGCCACTGTTAGGCACGCCGCCACCGCCTCCGCCGCCACCGACGCTGCCAGTGGTGTGCGTGTTGGGACTGGGGCCGCGGGAACGGCGACCGTTGCGCACCACATCCGTGGTGTTGCGTTCGGCCAGCACCATCTTGTCCCGGATGAGCTGGGCGCGCTTGTTTTGCTTCTCCAGCGTGCTAACTTGGGCGTATGGGGCCGTCACGAACGAATGATCCAAGGATGGAGATCGAGCACTGCTGCACTGCTGCACTGAAAGGACGAGAGAGGACGGGGAGTGCATTAGCAGCCAATTCTACGCGTTACATGCACATACATGTTCCAGGGGAAAAAGACAGCAAATAGAAACTCTTCAACTCGCTCCCAGCGCGCTTGGCGACGGTGTGCGGGCCAGTGAGTGACACTCTTGCCGTTACGACCGCAGCCGTGCGCTGTCAAACAGATACATTCGTGCGTGTGCGACTGTATGTGTCCGTGAGCGCTGTGCGTGTGCGACTGTGCCCGTGGACGGTGCACGCGTATTGGTGCGCGCTCGGGCGAGTGTGTGAGTGAATGCTCGATGGCCAAGCCAGCTGAGATTGGATTGGGATGCACTGGAATCAAGCGAAACGATCAACTCGACCGATTCCAGGCTCCGAGCGGAGAGGGAGCGAGAAGGCAGGACGGAGGTGACACTTACCTGGCACACTGGCCAACTGGTCGCAAGTCGCACCAAGAACGTAGCCGAAAACGCGCCTTGGATGCCACTCAGAAGGACGGGGCGCCGCTTTCGCCCTCGCTTACGTAGTTATGCGTGCTCCAGACGCCGGACTCTGGACCAGCAACCGAACGGTGCGATAATTCGGCCGAATCGAAGGAACAAGAAGCGAAGCACGGCTCTACAGAAGCGACGGGGTTGCTGCGCGCAGGTAACCGAAACCCAAACTGAAACGCGAAAAAAAACTCGCTCGCATACGATGATTCTCTGGTCGGTCCGTGCACAGTGCACTTTGTCGCGAACAACCGTAGCGTAGCTTTGTCTCTCACTTGATCCGATTTTCCCCGTGTGCGCCTAGCGTCGGCCGCGTCGTCCAAAGTTGGACCTACAGGCGCGCGATTCGGGGTTTAAACACTTCGAATGACCAATTAAATGCAATCTAAATATACGCACTTTTAGCAGCACCTACTCCGAAAAGTCTTGAATGCTCAAAATTAATTTAAACTGTGGCTGTAGAAGCCACGGTTGCAAGGGATACACTCTAACCATCGATTAGGACGTTTCGATATATCGATTGGCGGCAGTCGGGACGCCTCTTGCATTAGTTGGCAAATTGAAACAGCGAGAATGGGCTGCGATGAATATCTGTCTTGAACACGCTATACTTTGATGCTATCGCTGCCAAGATTTGCCGAGTCTTCGACTATCGATATCTGATTGTGTACAACTGGGTTTTGTTGGAGCAGCCTTGCCACATTGTTTAAGTACTGCCGGGTATTTCGAACTTGTGAAAACTTATACAGAGCCAACGACGAATTTATTATTTACTAGAATAGCAGTTCAGTGAGCTTTTACTCATTTCCAACCTCTCAGCATAGCATCTAGCGAGGGTGCCGACCAGGTGGTAGGTAGCCCGATAGTCACAGTGCCACCACATCGCCACTGCCTATCGGCCAATTGCAGATTTGCCAGTTTTCCGCAAGGTGGCGACTACGGCGGGCGCAGACTAAACCCACAGACGTGCGACCGACTTTTTTCTATACGAAACGCCTAAGAGCAAGTGCAAATCCCGAGCAACGCAATGGCCGCTAGATTCATACAGAAAATTGTAAGAGCTCCTGTGTAGACTTAAGCGCATCGCAAACCCCCATCAGCCCGGCCTTTCCCGTCCTGTACTGTCCTGTCCGCCCACGCAATCCAATCCCGCAACGTTCTCGTTCTCGCAGGACAGCAGCATCAGCAGTTGATTACGTGCTGCGGCGGCCGCCTGGCTAAAAATAATAGTGTCAAAGCAGCCCAACTAACATTGCGATTTTGTTTCTCGTTCGTTCCTTGCTTCCTTTCACATACTCCACCAACCCACGACCAACAACGAACCTCCAACTGAACCAACAATCCCACCGAAACCAACGACAACAACACATTACGCAAAACACTTGCAGCTTAATCAATTGGGTCTGACTGCTGCGCGTGATGCGACGCCAGCGGCGGCGGCAACGTCGGCGGCGCTCAAAGCCCAGGTTCGTTCTCAGGTTCATCCAGCAAAAAAAAAACCAAATAGTGGTGGGCCAGGAGGAGGAGGTGGGCCAGCGGTCCTCCTCCAGCTGTCCGTCCTGAGAAAACGGCGAGAAGAAGAGCAGGGCGCCTTCTTTACATAACACACTGCTGCTACGGCTGCTGCTCGCTCTCTCTCTCTCTCTGGCTCGCTCGCTCGCTCGTTCTCTCGTTGCGTGGCCGATAACGATAACCGCTGACGCGTGGGGTGTCCCAGTAGTAGAAGCTCCCCTCGAGCTCCAGCCCCCTCCATAAGAGGGTCCACTCCGATCAGATTTCTTCGTCGGCACTCGAAGCTGGCCTTATCAGTGTCCATGCAATTAGAGCCGGATTGCCCAGCTGCGCTCTAACCTCAACAATGGGAAACAGAAGCAGCTGCGGCGGCGACAGATGCGCGGGGCTGCAGCAGCAGCAGCCAAACGCGATTGTTGTTGTGCACACGACACTTATGTAATCCCATCTAGAGAAGCTCCTCTGCCCGGTTGGTTGTTGTTCGAACCCCCCACTGCCTCCCCTCCCATCCACGCCATCCATCCGCCATCTCCATTAAGCCAACAACTGACATCCGCTGCTTGCAGGTCAACACAACTCCCGCGGCCAGCCGGGCCTACTCGTCCGGAGGCAAGAAGGTCACGCTGATTCCCGGCGATGGCATCGGACCCGAGATCTCCGCGGCCGTGCAGAAGATCTTTACGGCGGCCAACGTGCCCATCGAGTGGGAGGCCGTCGATGTGACACCCGTTCGTGTAAGTAGGCTTTCCTGGAGGCTGCGATACCTTCATTTTCTGTGTAATTCCGGGGTGGCTCTTGAATTTTGCACAATATTCAAACTGAGCGGGTTTCCGTGCGTAGTGAATGGTTTTTATTTAAGGCAACAAGTGGCAACGCCGCCGGTTGGGCGGGAAATTCAAACTGAGAGGAGTTCTTACATTTTGTACAGATTTCGTAACTAAAGTGATATTTATAATAGAAACAATTACAATTACCATTAGGAACAAATATTAATACGTTTTTAGGTTTTAGGTTTAGGTAATGGAATATTTAAGCAAATTCATATCTTGAAATAAATCAAACGAAAACTAAGCCCCCTAACTTAGATAATGAAAATGATTAAGAGATATGCACGCAGACTCGGGTTCCAAAGGAACTTCTATGGAAAATTAACCTCGAATTTGCATAGTTTATTTTCAAACGAAAGTAATTACAGAGCAGTAATTGTTGTAGTTGTATTTTAATAGTTTTACTACCAATTTCCATAATTTAAGACAATTTCTAGCAGTTCATTTTGAACATATTCATCAAATTCGATTTTAAACTTCAGTAGTTACAATTTATTAACTCGCATTGGAGCTCGAACTGTTGAAATTGTTTTAATTTGACATATTTGAACAGTTATATAATTCTTATATTATTTATTCAAACGCATAGTTAATAAAATGCGAGATAAACGAATTAAATGTAGCTAAACAATTAATTAACAAATGAAACACTCTTCACTCTTCTTGTAATAAATACAAACCAATTCTGATTCCTCTTCAGCAAAATCAAATGGAGTACGATTAGTTTGAGCTTAAGAACAAGCAATAAAGATATCAAAAATATATATCAGGGTGATAATATTGTAACCAAAACGATACATTTTATTTTTTAAATTAAAACAATTCGGAAAACAAACACAACTACAGAACGCTACCTTCAGTTGGTTTCATTTTGGAAATTCAACTTGAAATAGAAGAGAAGAGTTATTATTACTAAACTTGGATCTAGGAGATATTCCCCATTTACCTTGCAACGCCTTCTACACCTTCGCAACCTTAATCCAATCTCCGCTATAGCCAAACCCACAAATATATCATAAAAGATCATGAACTTAATGGATAGCTCCCAAAAACCATCTAGAAAATATAAAATATTCAAAACAACTTACCTACAACTACAATTAAAATCAAAGTCAATAGTAAATAAACAATTTGTATAAACTCCGAGGTGAAGTTAGTAACTATTTGTTAGCCTTAGAAGAGTATTTGAACTTTCAAGCTAAAAAAACAAAGAGAATTAAATGAATACTAATCTAACTTCATAAATGTTAAAGCAACATACAAACAAAAGTGAAATAGCAATAAACAACAAATATTTTATTCATCGAAGATATTGCTGCACTCAGCTGGCCCTTGCGACACTAAGCACGTGCTTGTTAACTATGAAATTTGGTAGAAACATACCAGACAAACTCTATTAAAATATGAAAATACGTGCGATATCTCAAGGGTTTCTTATTTTAACGATTCTTTTATAAGATACAGGTAAAACCCGATATTAAATCGATTAACGAGCACAAGCAACACGATTTGTTTTTGTTTTCTTACGTCTATTACTTGTGTTACGTTTTTCATAAATTATCTACTCACCTGTAGTTATTCCAGCTTCGAATCTCTTTTCCTTTAATATCGTTAATTAACCTAAATCTCTATAATCGAAATATCTTTAAATTCATGAGAATGTAGAAACCTCTACTTTGGAATTCCATTTCGATCCAATGTATATATATTCGATACAAACAAAATCTGATGTATTGCCGAACTTATGAAGCACATTGCGTACAATTTTGAGGAAGTAATACGAGCACTAGAGGGTTGAATATTAATACAAAATTTAAAAATTAATCCGAATACGATTATAACTAACATACAATTTGGTAGGAAAAGTTCCGTAGATTCTTGATGCATTTTCATGGATTAAATTAAAGCTAAAACTGCAAAAGTTATCCTTGTTCCGGCGCTATATGCACAAGTTATCGGTAGACCTTAATTCAGCTGTCAGACTGGCTATGTATCGCCCTTGACTAATACAATTCTTGGCTTAAACCTGGCTTAGTGCATGAACTAACTTGACTAATGTCAATATAATAATACTAATAACTAATAACTTGATATGTCCCTGGGATAAATGCTATCCTACCAGTTAATTTTAAAACAATCAAAATGGCAACTCAGTTTCAATTTAAGATTAGAAAATATTGAAAGTAAACTAAGAAGAACAACAACAGAATTCTAAATAATAAATAACTACATAGTTATAGAAACTCAGCTGAAGTTATAGCATTAAGTCTTCATTATTTGTGCTGTTAATATTATTTGAACTTGTTGCGTTAGGATAATGAATGAATTAATAAATAAAACTAATGCCAAATATCGTTATTAGGGCGCCGATGGCAAGTTCGGCATTCCACAGGCCGCCATCGATTCGGTGAACACGAACAAGATCGGCCTGAAGGGACCCCTGATGACGCCCGTCGGCAAGGGCCATCGCTCGCTTAACCTGGCCCTGCGCAAGGAGTTCAATCTGTACGCTAACGTGCGCCCCTGCCGCAGCCTCGAGGGCTACAAGACGCTGTACGACAACGTCGATGTGGTCACCATTCGCGAGAACACCGAGGGCGAGTACTCGGGCATCGAGCACGAGATCGTCGATGGCGTCGTTCAGAGCATCAAGCTGATCACGGAGGAGGCCTCCAAGCGTGTGGCCGAATACGCCTTCCAATACGCGAAGAACAACAATCGCAAGAAGGTGACCGTTGTGCACAAGGCGAACATCATGTAAGTTTCCTCAGACTTTGACTCTGGCCGCCATCTGATGCTCATCCATTCCATTCCGCTGCCCAGGCGCATGTCCGACGGTCTGTTCCTGCGCTGTGTGCGCGACATGGCCCAGAAGTTCCCGGAAATCCAGTTCGAGGAGCGCTACCTGGACACTGTGTGCCTGAACATGGTGCAGAATCCCGGCAAATACGATGTGCTGGTAAGTAGGCCGATGACCCCATGCCAATAGCGCCACTGTAACATACCGTTCCGCCAGGTCATGCCCAATCTGTATGGTGATATTCTGTCTGATATGTGCGCCGGCTTGGTGGGCGGCCTCGGCCTGACGCCCTCGGGCAACATGGGCCTGAACGGCGCCCTGTTCGAGTCCGTGCACGGCACTGCCCCCGATATTGCCGGCAAGGACCTGGCCAATCCCACTGCCCTGCTGCTGTCGGCGGTGATGATGCTGCGCCACATGGAGCTCAACCAGTATGCGGACAAGATCGAGCGGGCCGCCTTCGAGACGATCAAGGAGAGCAAGTATCTCACCGGCGATCTTGGCGGCCGTGCCAAGTGCTCCGAGTTCACGAACGAGATCTGCGCCAAGCTGTAGACGGCGGCGACCAGAACTTAACAGCCGCTAGGAGCAGGGAGAAGATGCAGCATGAACAACAGCAACTGAACACTCGCCCCCGAAACCAAAAAAAAGCAAAACCCACATGTAAAGCAATAGCCACACTCACAGCGCCCTGCCGCCAGTTTCCCGCGTTAAAAGAACCCTTCAGACCCACAAACCCGGACCCAAAGCAACCAAAACGTATATTCAAAGAGCGCCCCAAAAGTATTTTTATGTTCGAATACTTATGTTTATTATTTAATTATTGCAAGCTTCAAAATTCGTTTATTTTGCCAATTTTACTTGCTGTGCGTTAAGTAAAGTATTTTTGTCGCCATCCAAGAACACAACCTTGAGCTATTATTGTTTATATTGAATCCTAGATGCCACGAGCTAATTGTAATTATTTATTGATTATTCATTGAGTTAAGACCCCAGCCCAGGCAAGCGGGGCAAGTCAGCGTGCGAATTGGAAGCCCAGACAGAGTTCAAAGTTGAGTGTAAACACGGTTACAATAATTCGATGAGAAAAGTAGAAACAACAACACACACAAGTGTTACTTATTCAAACCAAGAGAGGAAATACACACAAAAGCTATGAAAATTAAAGCAATTGTTATTGATAATTAAGCGAAATGTAATGCAAAGGCATCGTCATGCAATTGTTAAAACTCAATAAAGGAAACCAAACAAAATACCCAAACAGACTTTCATTTTTACAATCAAAGATCATTCCAATCCCCTCCAAATTGCGCCCAATTGTATTCGAAGGAAAGCAAGAAAGAAAGCTAGCTTCGGGAAGCCGAAACTTGTTGCAGTTTGCCATTTGATTGATTCGATTTGGATTTGGACTAACAAATGTATCAAACCTTTATGAATCACATCAAACAAATCTTTGAGCCGATTTTCGGGACTTTTGAAATATTAAAATATTACAAAATATCATAATTCTGTGCTGTCTTGATTCCGGTCTTATAAGTAGGAAAACAGAACAAGTTTAAAAAGGTTATTAAAGGTAAACTTATTTCCTATATCATGACCTATGATTTTTGAACAAAATTTGGGGTAATGCCAAATTGAAAAGATCGTTGGGGATTGTAAAGTTTATTTATTCAGTTATATAAAGCTAACAGTTGGTAATGAACTACAAGTTAACTTAAAGAATAAGAGCTTTTGAGGCCTATCACTCGTCAGGGTGTGTTTACATATTTACCTAGACGTATTCAGGATTTAGAATCTAAATTTTAGATAGATACTCTGGTTGATGATTTGGCATTCTGTCTGGATCCTAAACTTGACTTTATCGATCATATATGGGAATTATATATGTATATGCATGGTAATTAAATCGAGGAGTGTGCTTGGATTTCTCAAGCGGTGGTCCAAGGAATTCGAGGACCTTTATGTTGCAAAGACTTAATCTAAGAGTACTTTTAGCTCTTCGCACTCCGCCGTTTTAACTGGGATGCAGACCAAATGTTACTATACTAGTAGACTTCTCCAAATTAATGTACCTTTCTTAACCGTAGTCCTATGCTTGGACTATACCTTCATCTATAACTTAATTCGTGGTGACCTGGAGAGTACTGACTTGATAGGTCAGTTTAATTCCACGTACGGAGTAGAAATACTCGCCACTGTATAACATCGTATAAACTGCATAAAACCGTTTTATGTGCAAATTATAACGATATGTACCCTATAACCTCATATATAACGTCCTTCCTAATCTTAAAACCTTAATCTAAAGCAACTAGTACGTATACAGGCAGCACGCTCATAGTTAACTTCTTAGCATAGCACCTACTCACACCTAACCCTAACAAGCACGTACTGGGTGTTGCAAGGGCCTCTTGTGTGTACTGACCGTAGTGCATATACATACATATATTATATATATGTACTTATAGTGGTGGAGTTCAATTCTAACTTTATGTATGACGTTGGTTTTATGGAGAAAGGTAATGATTTTGTTTGCTTTTTTTCTGGGGGCTAGCTAGTTTGATTGCGTTATCTCGGGAGAATGATTTGGTTCTGGGTTGGGAAAGGGCAGTGCAGCTTAAAGGCATGTGTTCAATGTCTGTTCCAGCAATATTTCAGACAGGAGCAGGTACTTTGAAGCCATGTATGTAATACGCCTTTATGAGTTATGTTTTCCTTTTGGTTGATATTTGTTTTTGTCTCTTAAGATTCGTGTTTGAATGAGAAGTTTGCTGAGGTTTGGAGTTCTTTCTGTTTATGAGTAGTATTTCCTTAAGAGTAGTTTTCTTTAATGTTCGTGTTTTCGGAGGAGATGAGATTCTATTTGTAAGCTTCCATGGCTGTTCCATTCCGATATGGCTAGGTATCTATATTAGCTTAATTTTTGGGACCTGCGTGGTGACTACTTGGGTTTCTTATTGCTTTGAGGTATGTGTTGGATTTTAAGGAGGATAGCGAAGCAGAGAATAAAACGTATTGGTACCAATTTTTGCGGCATTTCTTCACTTCTTCTCCCATTTCTCCTGATCCAATTCCTTTGTTAAAAAATATGCAAATGGTTTTAGAATACATTTTGATCAAGATGTATATGGTCTGATCGTAATATCGTAGCAGATTTTCAATTCTGCCGCTCAATATAGTAGTCTCCATGCGATCCACAGTCTCGGTCCTGTGCGGTGAACAAATGCTCCTGGGGAGACCTCGAAAAGTGTCCCAAAGGAGTATATTTGCCCGAGAAAATGATCTTTAAAATATATATGCAAACTGTGTTCCTTTTGAAGTCCTAAAAATATCGATTCCGGAGTCCCAAATTGCTCCTTGGATAAGTCCCAGACTCCGTGCGGAATCCCTATGGAATTTTTTTAAAAGGACTCCTTAAATCATCCAAAGATAACCTAAATGGAGTGATTTAGGATGTTTTCATCCAAAGAGGAGGGCGTACGTTATCTCAAAATGTTCCAAAGTTGTGTTTTTATAATTTATATTTGTTTATTAGAGAAAAATAAATACAAATAATCAGAGATCTAAGAAAATTAAACAAAAGAATAACAATAAAAATACAAAAGCATTAAAAAAAATAATAATATTATGACAAAAATTGAGAAATTAAATATTATAATCATTTATTATAATTATTTACAATTTTTATGGATCCATGGCCCTTCATACTTGAAAATATCGATTTCCAATTTGTCTCTTAGTTCGGCTAACTTCTTTATAAGTTTGCTCGAGCTGCTCAAACTTATCCACCGAATTCAACGGAGTTTTCAATATCAATATTATTCTTTCGGTGCCAGCCACTACTGTGTCATTTCTTGTTGTCTTCCTTTGTAATAATCCTTTACTAAGTAAAGTTATCTTTCAAAAGACTGTTTTATTAGTGTTTTTTAAATATATTGTTAAGGATATCTGTAAAGTGGACGATTTAGATTTATAAATGAATTGAAGATAATCTATATTGGTTTTAAGGTACAATTGGGTTGCAGATTGCAATTCGATATTTCGTTTATTTAATTCTCCGAGACCTAATTGTCTTCCGCGCCTGAGTTATTATTAAAAAAATAAAGGTTCACTACTTTCTGCAACTGTTTCTACGAAATCGGTTAGTATATAGCTTTCTCTTCACTATTTTCTCTTTTTGAATGATTATCTTTTTCTTAATAAAGTTATTCCTTAGTTTATCTTTTTATTAGTCTTCGATGGGACATTATGAATTCTTTGATTTACTTATCACAAACCGGAGTGCTGCACAAATCGTACCTTAACAGATCGCACAAAATTCCATAGAAAAACGAAGGACAAGGGAGGAGACAGCTCAGTCAGTTTATAGTTATAAATAAATTAAAATAAAATCAGTGATCCAAAAATGCGCCCTTAAAGGTTCTTCTTGTGGAGTTTATTTCGCATCTAATGAAATCATACTGATCGTATGACGTTACGCATCTTAATGCTTTATGGTTCTTTTTGTTCAGGCGAGGACCCTTCAGGCAGACCCTTCTGCAAGAGATATACTCACCATTAGTGGCCCAGAGTGGGCAGTCAAGTAAGAAGCAAGTTGAGTTATTATTAGTAGTAGTTTTATTATTATAAATTAAATAGCATTCATTGCCTTTATTGAAATTATAGACCCAATTCGGGATTCGATATTCACACATTTAACTTAACTTAGACACTGACTTCTCTCACGTGTTAGTACCTTACATTACACATTTCGAATAGTGTAGTTTTAGGGTCCTATTAATAAGGGGCCTGGTCGAGATTGTTTACACAGCAATTCATAGTGTAATTATTAGTGTTTACCGCCCGTCTTGCTCTTGCTCCTTTGCTGCTCGCTCTGCAGTACGACCCTCCTCCTATTCAAGCTCCACTATGCCCTCGATCCTGGCTCTAGTGTGCGGTGTGTATGTGGTAAGTGTTTGCTTTGGTGCCCTTATTCTATTCTGTTCTTGGTAAGGATCTCTTCGGATCTCTGATCGCTTCTGATCATGTGTGTGGGGATGGATCTCCTAAGATCCCCCTGTTCGTTGGTGTTACTTACTAGCTTACGTGCTACGGTTTTTCGCTTCGCCTGCATTTTCAATGTAGGACGCGGCGCTTGAGTGCCTAACTTAGGAGCTAGCGGACTAACATTTAAGCACCTGCTAATCGCAGGATTGTGTATTGCAACGCATTCTTTGCGTTTCGTGTCCAATATTCAATTCAACTAACACTCCATTAAACAAAAGAAAAAAAACTAAAAAAAAAAACAAAAAAGAACAATAATAAATCAAACGCATTTTTCGCTTTCCTTATACGATAAAAAAAATTCCTACGCCTAATCTTTTCTAAGCTCGCCCTTACTGGAAGGGGGCGAACTGCACCATGTCCACCATGGCGGTGGGGGGCATTACGCGCGGTGCTATGGCCGGATTGGTAACGGTTATGGGCAGCTCCAGCGAGGTGGAAACACCGCTGCCGTTCGTCACACCCAGGACGGCCAGGCTGTCCTCCAGATTGCCAGCCTGGCGCAGCTGCAGGCCGCCGCTCGGATTCTCCAGCGTGGACATGATGGGCGTGTGGTCGAGCAAGGCGTTCGTCTCGTTGGTGCGCGCCGTTATCGGGGGCGTAAGATGAGCGGCCGGCGGTGGCAGGGCATGCGAGATGTACACCACATTGACGCCGGGCTCCAGGCCGCCGACGTTGCCAATTTCGCCGCTGATGCTGCCGCCAATTCCACCGGTAGCGGCGCGTGTGTCAATGTGTAGCATGCCAGCGCCAGCGCTGGTCGCGTCCACAAACTCGGCATCGTCAGCTGCCTGACAGTTGGCCAAAGCCTGCGATATGAGGTCCGTGACGGGCATAGCTATCTCGCCGTCCACCGTCATCTCATCAACGTTGACCAGCTGCAGATCGCGCTCCTGCAGATAGATCTGTGCCGCGCGCAGTATGTCGCGTGCATGCAACACCGCCGTGGTGCTGCTAATTCCGCAAACGTTGCCGGTGGTGGGACTGGTCTCGGCCACACTTAGCTCGATGCAGGAATCGGGTTGCTCGGCAATGCTGAAGAGCATCGAGGGGTCCAGCTCCAGGCGGTGCCCGTTCACGTTCAGCTGCAAGATATTGGGATCCACCTGTTCTTCGGCCAGCGCCAGCGTCGCTTCCTCCTCGTTGACGTAGCCTGTCGCCTGGGCCTCGGCCACCTGGCTGAGCGGCGTCATTATGCCTAGAGCTTCCACCGGCTCTTCTTGGTCGTTATTGGCACAGTTGCCGCAGTTGCCATCGCCAACATCTCCGACATCTCCAACATCTCCAACATCTCCAACACCTCCAACATCTCCGACATCTCCAACACCTCCAACATCTCCAACATCTCCAACATCTCCCACATCTCCTACATCTCCAACATCGCCGGCGTTGTCGTTGTCGTTGTTGCCTTCTCCTTCGCCGAAGTCTTCGTTCTCCGAGTCGCTGACCAGGATATGAATCGCTGACATTTGGCCGGCCTCCTCCTGGTTGTGCATTTGACTATGGCAATGGACAAGCTGCGCCTCCACCTGCGCTTGCGCCTCCATCTGCAACGCTTGCGCCTCCAGCTCGTCCGCTTGCTCTTCCATCACCATCGCTTGTGCCTCCACCTCCTCTTGGGTCTCCATGTCGCATGGCTCCATGGCCTGGGCCACTGCATCGTCGCCCAGAATGTCAATGTCCGCAAAAACGGCCGACAGCGGATGGCCATCGGCGAGGCGTGGCGGCTCCAATAGCGCCTCACGCGGCACTGGAACCAGATGATTCTTCTCGCTGTCCAAATACAGGGCCACGTTGTTCAGCGGCGTGAAGTTGTTGTTGGCCAGCGAGCAGAGCATGAACGTGTGGTTGTAGCCCGGTATGGGGCGGGTCATCACAGCGCAGATGCGGCCGGCGCACAGATGCTGCGCCTGAAAGGGAAAAAGAGTGAGAGGAGAGTGATGAAGAGTGGTTTATAGTTGCGTTCTTCCCAACCAATTACGTATAGAGTCCCCATTCCATAGCAACATATCACATTCTGAATGTACTTAGGTGATGCCACTGCTACATTTACATTATACAGCGACATGTGAATGGCACGAGCAGCTGTTTACATTTGAAGGCGTCCTGCCTTATGGTGTGGGTTACATCTAGTTAGAAACCCGACAAAATGAGGTTTTTTCCTGAGAAATTCCTTTAAAAATTTGTACACATAAGACTGTAACTTAAAAGCAGGGCCGGCCAAGAAGAGCGCGTGTATAAGTGTCGGAAAGACAAGACAGTTTCAGTTTATGTGTTGTCCGTTATGGGGAAAATATGTGGTGAAGCGAATTGAATTTGTTAGCCATCAATATCCCACATAGTCAGTCGCTTTCTCATAAGGCACCAACTCGCTAGGCATGCAAAACTAGAATGGAGCCTTAAAAAAAGCGACACAAGTGTTTTTCGATATAATAATGATTGTTTTTTATGGAATTATCGAAGTGATCCTTTTTACACCACTGGTACAGTGCTTTGAAACTACAAAACAATATGAAATCCACATCTTAAGTATTAATGTGATAATAGCATTCATTTTAATGTTCAAACGATGTTTGCAGTGCGACATAGATCTGCATTGTGTGAAACGTTTTGAGCGACTGAATCTCGTTGCTCTCTTAAATCAGTCGTTCGGCAATGTTCGCGTGCTGTTGCTGTGAAAAGCAGAAGCCTGCTCGGTCCCTGAGGCCTATTTTGGCTTGTCGGCTCTGCTTTGATGAGGATTGATAATTGATCACAGGAATAGCTTTAAAGGACGTGGAATAATATCAGGGTTTATCGATTAAATGATGACAAAAAATCAGTCTTTTGTCATCATTTAATCGATAAACCCTGATGTATTTATTTACACAACTAAAAATTTAAGGAATTGAATTATATCGGACAAAATTGGTCTGAATAAGGAGAAAGGAGACGCTCAGACAGCACATAATGCAACCATATAAATATGGGAAAATGTATTACCATTTGCTGGAGATGATTTGGGGCTCCAAGACACTGGAAGGTTTTGGAAAATCAGTGAAAGTCGATGGTCATATGAATACTGCACACAATCCCAACATATTTAAAGTGTGGCTAAGGTGTATGGCCACTATAACTTCCAGACGTTAAATATCAACAGGATAACAGGCCTAGCCTTACGTCAAAATCAACAAATATGTGCCTGTCGTGGGTCGATAATCGAGGTCAATAGGATAATCTAGCTTTTAATCGCATCTAATATTTTAACCCAGTATTCTATTGGAGAAATTGTATGGATTGTTAGCCCATACGTATACGGGCATACTTTTAAGCTGTCATGCTGAAAATGCCGAGAGAAATGTGTTTAAAATGTAAGTAAATGTTTAGGTATTGCTGTGTGAGGTTACATCAAATTTCTTACAGAATAAAATCCAGTTTTTACGACCTGAGTGCCAAGAATCGTCACCCTTCGTGTGGGTTAAAGGCAACTGCACGTTACGCATGACAACTCCTTTTATAAGGTGACTTGCGCAGGCAACGCACTACGGATCAGTAGAGAAATCGCAGGCAGCGACTTAGAGGAGCGCGGACAAGGCCGAATGCTGGGATGCGAAACAAGTCGTACACAGGCGCCTTGGAGAAAACGCAACCGAGCTGGTCTGGGCCTTGGTAAGTGTACAATATACCCGTATTAATGGATAATACGGATGAGAAGATGTGAAGAAGACTAAAGCGCAGTAAGAGTAGTAGGCATTACGTATCTAAAGGATATGCGAGGCACATCAAACGAGCCATACTCTTTCATTTCAGAGAGGGAGCAGTCGGAGTCTGCGGTGACATTAAAGAGATGTTCCACCAAGTGTTGATCCGATCCGAATATTTAGAAGTTGCGACTTGGAGCAAAAAGCTGAACGGCGTAGAACAGTTCCGATGTCCTTGTCATTACTTTGGACGTGGACAAGTCCAGGCCGTTGAGATGCACGTCTTCGTGGATGCTAGTCACACAGCATTTGCAGGGTCATTTATTACGTTAAGACGAAGTGCGAACCGATGTCGATGCCCTGGTCAGAGCTGCAGACAGCAGTTCATGGAACCAAACTGAT
Source organism: Drosophila kanapiae (assembly GCA_008042475.1). NCBI lineage: Eukaryota > Metazoa > Arthropoda > Insecta > Diptera > Drosophilidae > Drosophila > Drosophila kanapiae. The sequence goes on along the minus strand of VNJM01000220.1, from coordinate 37,354 downwards.
GAACACTGTCAAGGAGGAGCATCAGTGACTTGGTGTTATGGACTGACCCCAAAACGGTGCTGTGATGGAGTAACAGCACCCACAGCCGCTATAGACAAGTTTGTTGGCAACCGAGTGGCGGAGATATTGATATTCCCAGTGGCGATGGGAAACCACACCAGCCAAGGCGGCGGATGATGCGACTCGGTCGCAAAGCCAAGTGGACCTTAGCCAGAAATCACGTTTGCTAAGGGGACCTGCATTTTTAAGATGACCCTGATGGGTAGGAGATGCCTAGTGAGTTTTTCATTGGATGCCGCAACCGATTTTGTTATTCCATTCGAGAGATTCTCCAGCTACAGTCGGATGGTAAGGACCAGAGGTTAACTCTCTGGTGCCGTAGACAACGAAGCGAGCTCGAGGATCACGGACTCACTGCTGCTAAGTGTATGCTGTGAAAGCAAATGATTTTCTTTTTATATCTTTCATTTCTGTGTTGTCAAGTAGGTTTTAATTTGGCCACACATTTGAACATCATGAAAAACGTATGAATAGGCTATATGAAAACTATGAAAATTTGAGTAAAATAGGATGGCAAACATGAAAGTTATTCAAAAATATATATTTTCTGGGTATACTGAACTCCTGCAACATCTAGATTTGTGTTACCAACAGTGATGTCATCTCCGCCAGTTTTTTCCCGCCAGATTTGGATTTTTTATTAACTGTGATTGAGAGTTCAATTTGAAAATAGCAGGCAGCGGGAATCCTAGCTTTTTTAAAGAAGGCCCTCAAAATTTGCATATTTGAATTATTATTGTTCATTTTATGTTTTAGTTGGTTTTTAAATTCGAAATGATTTGAATTCATTTATATATTTTTTGTTATATATTCTGAAATCTTTAAATATTTATTTCAAAGATACGATGCTGTCAACCTATCAGTAACAAGATTACCTGCCATCAATGATCAAGTTACTTTTTATACCCTTACAAGTTTGTGAGTGAGTGGCACAAGCATTTTGATGAGTGTGAATGGAATGGTCAAATGTTCTCTGCAAGGTATTCAGTTTTTACGGTTAATATGTGTTATCTTTCAACAATTGTTTATTAACGAAAAGCAAAGAATACATTTCAAATCTGTTTTTTTTTTCTTGCATTCCCGGGAAATCCGCTTTATCTAGCTTTTTTCTCAGAAAGAAATGACAGTACCAGGCACCATTTATCTTCATTTGCCAACAGTTTCTCCCTCTTTCCGCTAAGTTTTTAGTTTCATTCGCAATGCTATGGGTGCCGGGTATCTCGCAGTCGAGCACACTCGCCTGTAGCTTTCTTACTTGTCTTGCGTTTCTTGTTTTGTTGATTCCATCAGGTAGGGGCACCAAATTTCATGGAAAGAACTTTCAATCTCTTCAGTAATTTTACAGTTCTTTCGTGCGACTAAAAAAGAAATCACAACTTTTTCACTCAGTGCAGGCTTTGTTTTTTTGCGAAATCAAGATCTCCTCACTCGATTTTGTTGTTGCCTTTCTTCATGGATCGCTGGGCACGAGCGATGGTCGTCTGGGACGACTTTCTGGCGCCTCCCAAAAAAAAAAAAAATAGAACGGAAAGAGCAGCCCTCCAAGGGATTTGATCATTTCCTATGTGAAGACCCGTGCAAAAATGAACCATACCCGAGAATACGATAATATGTAGCTGAAGAATAGCCCTATTGGCGCAAGCTCTTCACTTACCAAGCTCTCCTGCAGCTCCTTGGTCTCGGAGGACGTCTCATCGGTGACGTCGAAGCGGAAAGTGCGCTCCACCACGTCGCTGCTGGCCTGGTTCTGCGACCTCCGACGCTGCCTACGCGGATCCGGCGGCGGTGTGGTGGCGGCAGTGGCTTCGGTTGGCGTTTCGGCGTACCGACGACGCTGCTGCTCGCGTAGATCCACCAGTTGCTGGTGGGCCTTGGCCACATCCTCATCGCACAGCGTATGGGCGGAAGCCTTTCTGCCACTGGCTGTGACCGTGCTGTTGGCACTGTCTGCGACATTGATGGCATGGGGATGGCTAGCGGCACGGCGCGAGGGACGATATAGGAACCTGGCGGGCAAGGAAAGCTCCAGAGCGGCCAGCTCAGCTACCAGGGAGGAGTCCCTGGACAAGTCGCTTCCTGCAGGGGAAGGCACGGACCGCTCCTGCGACTGATCCTCCAACTGCTCCTGCGATTGCTCCTCCAACTGCTCCTCCACTACGCGATCGTGGTCTCCTAGCACCGCCTGGGCTTCCAGCATTTCCTCGTTGCCCTGATCGTTCTGATCGTACTGCTCCTCCTCCTCCTCGGCTGCACGCAATGGCGCTTCGCCTGTATCCAGCTCTAGATCAAGGTCTAGGTCCAGCTCCGTATCATCGGGATCATTCTCTTCGGAGGAGCCCATAATGCGCGTCCAGCGCTCGCGGGCCTTGCGGCACTTCTCCGCAGTCCGGCCGGTGACCAGATCTTCCTTGTACTGACGCAGCAGCTTCTGTTCGCGCTCCTTCAGCAGCACCTCGCGGGACAGCGCGGCAGGGTCGTCGTCGTCTGGCTCCTGATCATGGACCTGGACGAGAATGGAGGACCCGGCCACCTCCTCGGGCATCGCACTAACCTCTGCTGCCTGGGGAGGCTCTTCCTGTGGAGTCTGTCCCTCGAGCTTCTCCTCCTCCACAGCCTGCGGTTCCGGAGCCTTCGAGTCCTGCGAACGGTCATCGTCCTCCTCCGCCCCCTCTTGCTCCACCCTGGACATGGGTCGACGACTATCGTTGCTCAACGACGACGATATGCTGCCGAATGGCTCGTACAGATTCGGCAGCCGGATATCCTCCAGGATGAGCACTCCGCCGCGCTGCACCGGCTGCGTGGCGTCAACAATAGATGCATGCAACAGACCGGCTCCCGAAGCGGACCGCTGCAGCTCGCGCGCCTCCTCCGGCGAGATCACGGCTATGTTCGAGGCAATGGAGCAGCTGTTGCTGGAGCTGAGCCCCGGCGAGAGCAGGCCACTGCCAGAGCTGGGCCGGGAGAGTTGGTTGCTAGCTGTGCTGTTCCGGTTGCTGCGGCTGCTGTTGTTGCTGCTGCTGCTGCTGCTGCTGTTGCTGTTACTGTTGCTGCTGCTGCTGCTGCTGCTGCTGCTGCTGCTGCTGCTAGTGGCGGTGCTGTTGTTGCTTAGCTCTTCGGGCGGCACCGGCACGGGAGTCGGTGAGTGGTTCCTTAGGCGCTTCGCCTTCCAACGACGCTTTATAGCTTCAGTCTTGATTTTCTGGCGGCGCTCCTCCTCTTTCTCCTCCTCGTCCTTGCAGAGTTCCGTCAGCTCCGGGGAAGCAAAAAGCTGCGATGGCCCCCACAGCGTCGACAGCTTCCGAAACTTCGATAGCTCCGGAGAATTCGACAACTTCGACAGATCCTGGGACCCAAAGAGCGTAGACATATTCGGTGGCTTTGATAGCTTCGGTGGCTTCGATGGCTTCGATGGCTCCAGCGACTCCGGGGACCCAAAGAGCTTCGTCGACACCCGCCGCTTCGGCAGCTTCGACAGCTCCGGGGAATCCGATGGATCCGGTGACTCCGACAACTCCGGGGACCCAAACAGCTTCATCAGCTTCGAGGACTTCGATAGCTTCGATGACTTTGACGGCTTCGATAGCTCCGGGGACCCAAAAACCCTCCACGACGGCTGCTGCTTCGACGGCACCCGCCGCTTCGGCGACTGGCGCAGCTTCGACCGCTTCAGGGACTTGGATAGCACCGACAACTCCGGGGACCGAAACAGCTTCGACACCTTCGACGGCTTCGAAGGCTTCGACGGCTTCGGCAGCTCCGGAGGCTTACAAACCATCCACGACATCGGCAGTTCCGGGGCCTTCGAGGGCTTCGGTAGCTCGGAGAGCTGCGGGGACGGAAACAGCTTTGACATCTCCAGCCGCTTCGACGCCTTCGACGGTTTCGGCAGCTCGGGGGACTCACAACCCATCCACGACTTCGACAGATCCGGGGACTTCGACGGCTCTGCCAGATCCGACAGCTCCGGGGACCCGAAAAGCATCGACAGCTTCGATGACTTCGACGGTTTTGGGAACTCCGACACCGCCGGTGATTCCGACAGCTTCGGCGACTCCCGCAGCTCCGGGGACTCCGACAGCTCCGACACCTCCGGGGACTTGGACAGATCCGGTGACTCCCGCAGCTCTGGCGACTCCCGCAGCTTTTCAGCCCCATTGCTTGGGGCATTGAGCTCATTCTGGACGGCAATCGATTCGGCTGCATCCTCTTCTTTTGACGCTGCCACTGTGGATGTGTTGCGCGACTTGAAGATGCGCTTTTGCCGCTCCTTGATGAGCAGCAGAATTTGGTTATCTTCCTCAGCCTCAGCCTCGGCATCGGCATCGGCATCGGGTTCGGCCTCTGTCTCTGTCTCTGTCTCTGTCTCTGTCTCTGTCTCTGTCTCTACCTCGGAGAAGGCTATTGGCGGCGAGTCGAACCACAACTGGTCTTCCAGATTAGTCTCTGCGGCTGCTGCTGCTGCCAATCTCTGCGGGATCTCGTGTGGAACTGGTGTCTTCTCTTTCGGTTCAACAGCTACTGCCGCAGCTACAGCTCCTCCTCCTGCCTCTGGTGGCTCCACCTCCGAGTGGCCTTTGCCGTTGACGTCCCAGCGATTGGTTTGGGTGCGGCGTCTGTAGCTCAGTCCGTTCTGGCCTTCGTTCTTCTGCTGCTGCTGCAGGTCGTCCTCCTCCTCGAAGTCAAAGCAAGATGAGTTGTTGACCACCTTGAGCGGGGATGTGGATGCAGATGCAGATGTAGATGTAGATGATATAGATATAGTTGCAACTACATATGGATAAGCATATGCAGATGTAGATGTAGATGTAGATGTGGCTGTGGCTGTGGCTGTGGCTGTGGCTGTGGCTGTGGCGGTGGATGTGGCTGTGGCTGTGACCTTGCTCTTGTCGCTGCTCGAATGATGCCCAGCTGCGTGCTTCTTGCGGCGCTGCCTCGGAACATCGTCCACCAAGATCACGCTCTCGCTGGAGTCACTGGCATCGCTATCGGGGATCACTATGGGCTCCTCTTCGGGCTCCATATCCACCTGCATCACATCGCGTCGATCCTTCTTTGGTATGTTGCGTATGCGCTTCTTGGACAACGATCCGCGCTCAGCCACATTCGGTGGCTTGTGTTCTGGCCGCCCCTTCAAATCCTTATTGAGCTCTGGCCGCTGCTGCTTCACTTCCTGCTCGATCTCTTGACGCCGCTTGGGTTCCTTTTCATTGTTGTCCTCCTTACCAGCCGCCTGGCTGCCATTGGTCGTCGCGGCCTGGGCTGGGATGGGCTCCATCTCTTCGGGCAGCTCGTCCTCCATCTCGTCGTCGCACCACTCGGCCATTAGACTGCGCTGCAGTTCCAGGGAGCCAGCATTGTTGGTGATCGGAGGCGGCTTCGGCGGCTGTTGCTGCGGCGCCTGTTGCTGCTTCTCCTGCTGCGGCTGCTTCTGTTGCTGCTTCTCCTGCTGCGGCTGCTTCTGCTGCGGCTGCGGCTGCATCTGCTGCAGCTGCGGCTGCTTCTGCTGCGGCTGCTTCTGCTGCGGCTGCTTTTGCTGCGGCTGCTTCTGCTGCGGCTGCGGCTGCTTCTGCTGCGGCTGCGGCTGCTTCTGCTGCGGCTGCGGCTGCTTCTGCTGCGGCTGCTTTTGCATAACGGTCGGTGGTGGAGGAGCTGATGCCTGTCGTGATCTTTTCGAAGCCGGCGGCTCCTCAGGCACTGGCGCTGCGGCCTCTTTTTCATTTTCTGGCTCGGTGATAGCTGCAGCGATCAAAGGGCGCGACGGCAATGTAGTCCTGGACGCACTAATCCTCGCCAGCGACCGCTTGCGACGACCTGCGCTCGTCGGTGTCTCGGGCACTGCCGTCAAAGTCTTTCGCATGGAATTGCTACGCCTGACGGCAGTCAACGACGATGCCGCCGTCCGCTCTTTAGGGGTAACGGCGGCGGGCACGGCCACAGTGCGACGTCGGCCGACACTGCGTCTGGGCGATGCCTGCACGAATGGTATTGGCGGCGGCAGATCCGGCGACATGCCCTGCTGCTGGCGGCTCATGGAACGCGTTAGACGGCGCGCCTTTGGCTGCGGCGATGGCGAAGTTTTCGGTGGCGGCGTCTGTGGGGCGGGCATCGTGGCGCGCAGTTGGTTGGAACGTTGGCTGCTGCGCGGATCGCGCGGGTGATGCTGATTGCTGCGACGCGGAGCCACCGCCTGGGTGGGCTGTGCAGATGAGATGCTGTTGCGAACGCTGCGACGACGCAGGGCGTGGATCGGGAACTGGGTGCTGGTAGAGGAGCTGGCGCTGCCGGGATGAAGCACCCGCTCGATGCTGGCCATCGTCTCCTTGGCAATGCTGGCCACCCGCTGCTGCTCCTCGCCGGTCAGCGTGGCGTCCACCACGATGGAGACGTGGCGGGAGCGACAGCGCACCGAGCTGGACAGGAAGTGGGTGCTTTCACCGTTCACCCGCAGATCACAGAAGGCGTTGGTGGTGTTGGCCCGACGGGCTGCCCGCGTGGTGGGGATGCGATTGAGGCTCATGCTGGAGCTGTTGGTGGTGCTGTTGGCGGTGCTGTTACTGCTATAGCTGCTGCTGGACTCCATGTGGCCGCGCCGATGGATGAGCAGCACGTCTATGCTGGTGGTGCGAAAATTGCACATGTGGCAATCGTAGCTCTCGTCGCCGCGACGCTCGCGGCTCCGCGACACCGTCGGAGTGCCAATGTCCATGATGCGGAAGGTGGACTCTGGCTGCTTGGGCACGGTAAATAGCGGTAATTAGCGTAGAACTTAAGCCCAGTTCCAGGAAAGGAAGAAACTTACTCGATTCGTTGCCGGCGAGGAAACTCCGCTGGAGCTGCGCGTGCTGCTGCTGTTGCGCAGGCTGCTGGTGGTGCTGCTCGAAAGGAGCGCCTTGATCAGACTGTCTGGCCGCGAGGAGTTCGAGGAGCCGGCATGCAAGCTGGAGAGCTGGTGCTGGGTCCCCAGGGAACGGGCCTCGGCGATTGCCACATCCTCGTTGAATTTCTCGCCCATGTTGTTTCCGTCGGACTTTTCTGAAAGCAGGAGCAGCGCAGAAAAAAGGGTAACAAACTGTTTAACAATTTCCCTGTCACATTAGAGCTTGGGAAACATCGAAGGTACTATCCTTAATTGCGGAAATAGCGGTATAGTATCGTCGATACTATCAGTCTGAGTAAAAGTTCTAAATTGCCCTTTTTTATCGAGCGAAAGTATCGTGATAGTAACAATATTCCCCTAGAAAATATCGAAATACATCGATGTATTCCCAGCTCTAACACACAAGCTTTACATACAACATATAGATATATATTTCATTCAACTGAATGGAGTTAACTACACCAAATATACATAGAATTATAGGGAAACAGATAGAGAGAGAGAGATAGGGCACACACACATGCATACATGTGAAAAGGATCGAAGGGTCTGTCCCCACCCTATATAGAATCAAGAGAAATCATTGATGAAATCCCTATCCTATGATTGAGTAATCATAAAAGAAGAATTGCCTTCTAAAGATTTAAGAAGAAAACAATTTTTGAAGTCAAAGTTCTTACGAATTGTTCCGGCGTAAATTCGTTGGCGATGAAACGCTAAAATGCGACAGAGAAAAAGAGATGAATAAGAACTGAGAGAGAGAGAGAGGACTTAGCAGTCCGAGAGAGAGGCGCGCTGTGGGCCACTACGTAGCGTAAAGTGCGTTTATGAACAACGAAAATAATGCCATAAATTATCACATTAAATACGAGAGACACATATTTTTTTTACCATACATTGTGTATTTTTTTGGAGCATAAAGATATCAAAGTTAATGAATAAATTAATTATAAAAGAAAGCGAGAATATTTCGTGTATCTCATAAGCCCAAATTTCAATAATTTACTGTGAAAATGCATTACGTTACTAAAAAGCAATTCTCTTGGTATCAGGATTTTTTAGCTATGGTATGAGCTCGGTAAGTTTTACTTCTGTCGCGTAGGTAAAATATTCAAGGGCAGCCCCTTATCTCAGAGGAAATGGGAGGGAGAGTGGGGAAATAAACATATAGAAAATTTAAGATTTCCCCAAAAATGTTAATGGTGTTTCGGTACAAAACGGCGAAATATTAAGCCTTGTAACTGAAGATCAGACTGGAGAGCCGAATTATAAACTAGTTAAATGATTGGTAGTTTACATATATTTTAATACTACTGTTAATTGTCTAAAATTGAATATCAGACATTTTTGGAGTTGAAGGTTGACTCCTTTATCTCACCTCGTTAAGAGATGTTTTTGTTTTCGATCAAGTGAACATCGGTAGATAGATAATACTCCATTTTATAAATAGAGTTGAACTTGATACAGAAATTGGTAAAAAGAATCCGTGTCCAAACGATTCAAAATTGGAGAATAATGCTCAGAACGGCCAGTCAAGAAATCGAGTGGCGAAGAAGAGCACATTTTAAAATAAATTTTACTATTTATAAAGTACTATTTTATAAGGAGTAGTATTATAAATAATAAATTTAACACGCAACTGTGGGTTATAATGTAATGATAGCCAGAAAGGGAAAAGGTAACGAAAGTAGCATAATTGGTCGCTATTGGTCGGCTCTAGCCACAAAACAACAATATTGTTGTAAAGAGTGTACACAAAATATGGTCGAAGGATAAGTTCAGGAAAAAAAGGAGGGTCTAAATACTTAATTCAAGTCAAAAACTTAAACTTGAAAGGGATCTTTAGATCATTTTACAAATTTACCACACAAAGACACTTAGACGAATCACATTTGTTATTAATTTTGAATTCCCACTTACTATACTTACTGGTGCCCAGTTTAATGAACTCGTCCTTGAGGGCGCATTGAAAGGGATAAATCAGTTTAGCTGACTTGACGTGCTCGCTGTGGAAATGAAGTTGAATAGAGTATGTTTGGAGGTAACTTAAAAGCTAGAAACTTACAAGGTTTTTTCGTTGAAGAATGCCACAACGGCAAACGGCGGCCGGTTGGCGTTGACAAAGCGAAAGTCCTGCGAGGAGGTTACCTCGCCGGGCCACCAGATCTCCGTATTGTGTATCTTTACCCAGACGAGGTCGCCATCCACATAATGCGCCTGGTCGGGCTCCTCGTTGCGAAAGCGCGGCATTGTGGCGATTTGAAATGGGCCCAACTAGATGGCACCTAGTGCTCCTGTTGGCTGATGCAGCTGGTGGCTGTCCTAGTCGACATGGGCGTGGACGCTGTCCGAAAAACTTCGTGCCAGCTGAAAGGCGAATTAAAATGGAATGAGTGAGTGCTCGATGATAAGCAGGGGGTCCTGCTACCCCGGGCTCGAATCCAATTCGATAAACTGGGGCACGCTCGTCCCGCTGTCAGTGGGCCCAGTTAACACGAGTTAACCGACCGTTTGACCACATTTTAAATTCAACTCAACCCGCCTGCTGCCAAGCGGTGCATTAGAAATATGGATCGATTTATCGACAAGCGGCGCCCAGTGTTTGGAATCTATTGTTGCATCAAGTCAAAAGAGCTTCATGAATCCACATAAATTTAAGTTTCTTACTTTATTCATATATTTATAGGTTATACGCCTAACATAACTTTAATTTAAATTACATGAAAAGTATTCCCTAAGATCCTCAACATAACCAGATGCATTCAGAAAGGAAATTAAAGAGGCGCAATGCCCTTGAGATAGGTTCATTATGCGCCTTAATTAAATCATAAAGCACGTGCTTGTTAGGTTAGGGTGTTAGTAGGATAACTACATAATTGAGGCAAAGGAGACCAAATTTAAGTCGAAGATCCTTGAAAGAGCAAGTATGCAATTAGGAACACTGACTGGAATAATAAGGGACTGGCTCAGAAAAATGCAAATTTATGGAACTTCCCTGTGAAGCGTCTCTATCCTAATAATACGCCCAGTGGCCGAGGGATTCCTTATAATTGACTCATATTCCCCACCCTAGAGCGAACAAAAGCTGAAAATACTTTTGATCAAGAGTATAACTACATATGTATGTTATTTCCATGTTTTAATGATGTAATTCTAGAGCCATTTATAACTTTCTTCTTCGTAAAGAACTCAATTAGAACTAAGTAAATGCAAATGGGATAAATATATCAAACTTTGTAATTAATTGTGTGGCATAAACTGATTATTAGATAAGTATACAAGTGTACAAGTAGTGGCTGCCTTAGGTTAGATTAGGTTGTGACGTGATACCGTGTGGCGTTTCTCCCTATATCTCCGACCTATGCCACAGGATGATTACACTTGATTATATAGGGGGAGGTTCAAATTAATCAAAAACGTTATAAAGTAATATATGGACGGAATCAAAGCTACATATACTCATAGATATTATAGATTGCAACATCCCCACCCCATAAAGTGTATATTACTCGTATTTAAGATCAGCATCACCAGACGAGTCGATCTAGCCTTGTCTGTCTGTCCGTCTAGTGAACCCCTTGTAGATATATTAACTTATGTTATATTTTTGTTAAATAAAAGAGGAGAAAAACATGTTTTTGTTGATATATATATCGTTATTTATTTGATTGTTGATTAGTTTATAAGTAGTTTGTATGTCATTACAATATTCGTCGCACATATACAGACAGAGGCTAATGGGTACACGATTTAGTGCGTCGGGCAGATGATATACATATTTTGTGTTGGGTCATACAGCGTACACCGAGTTGGCAAATGGAATTCGTGAGCTTATCCTCTCGCTTGGAAACATAAATTGCGCAAAACTGGTATTCAAATATATATATATGTATATAGACGACGAGAGATGCATAGATAAAAAGACACATTTGGATGTACTGTGGATAGCATGATATATATTCGTACAGTGCACGGATACAGTTTTTTTTTTGGGGGGGTAAATAGCTACATATGTCTACGGGTAAAAGAGTAAGTGTAACTTCTCATCATCATCGTCATCACATCCAACTAAGCTATAAAGCTTGCTTTCTGGCAAGTGTCAAACAACACCACATACAATATTTGCTTTGTAAATTTAAGTATACAGTTCGGACATGTCCACCTAGTAAATGTTATAAAATGTTTTCGTTTTGTTTTTGTTTTTCGTTAAAGTACATAATAAAACAGCTCAATAGATCAATCACAATTTCGTGTCGCAGCCCGAAACTTAAAGAAAGAGAGCCCTCGATTGGAGTTTGGGGCAATATTAAGTTAAGTTAAGTAGTGGTGGCCCCACAACACCTTTCCTCCGGTGGCAGGAGCAGAGTTGCCCAGCATCTCCACGCGTCCAAGTCCGTTAATGTTTCTGTTTTCTTTTTTTTCGTTTATCTATTGGTTCGATTGGGATGCGATGGGTTGGGGAAAGTTGAATTCGTTGGGGATCTGTGGGGTCGGGAGGCGGCTCAGAGGTGGAGGTTCCATGCTTAGAGTGTCTTGGATTTCGGGGTCGGATGGTGGGGAGGCCGGCGACGCCGTCATTGATGCGCATGGGCGTCGACGCGCCCGCCATTGCCGTTGGTGGCCGTCGCCACATCGTCGCCCACAATGAGCACCTTGCCGACGCCATCGGGCGCCACCAGCTCGCCGCTGAGTCCGTCCAGACCCGGCTCGCTCACATCGCCGGGTATCTTGGGCTTCGGGCGGTGCGTATCCACCGCATCGATGGGCAGCTTAATGTGCTCCACCTTGCAGCCGTAGGCGACGGGCGTCAGCTTGATCACCGTGTGCAGCGGCACGTACAGGTACGGCAGCTCGTCGGCGGACTTGTCCAGGAAGTAGGCAAAAAGGCAACGCAGAACCGCTTGATGCGATACGACCAGGACGTTGCCCTGTCGCTCCAGCTCCATGATGACCGGCTCCAGGCGGGCCACCAAATCCTCGTAGCTCTCGCCGCGCGGATAGCGGTACGCGAACTTGTTGACATCGCGCGCCTTAAACTCCTCGGGGAAACGCTCCTTAATCTGCTCGTAGGTCATCTCCTCACAGTGTCCGGCATCGATCTCGTTGAGGGCCTTCCAGCGCTCCTGCGGCGCCTTAACATCGGCCACCGTCTGAATGGCGCGCTTCATCCACGACGTCCATACGCGCAGTCCGTCGATTTGTTGCTGGGCAATGAACGTGGACAGGGCATTAGCGTACTGATGGCCGCGGGCGCTCAGGTTCGAGTCGCCGCCAATGAGGCCGCTCAGGTTATGCTCGCTCTCGCCGTGACGCGTCAGGTAGATGGTGCGCGGCGTTATATGGATGTTCATCAGGTAGTAGACAATGCGGGACTCGACATGGCCCTCGTTGTTGTAGACGACCACCTTCTTGCCGGCATTGTAGACCTTCATGAAGCTGAGATGGGCCTCGGTGACCTCGTCAATGGGCTGGTAACGCTCCTCATAGTGCTCGATCCGCTGCAGGAAGTCGCGCACCACCAGCTCCGTGTTCATGTTGAGATAATCCGGCGAACTGACCTTCACCTCCAGGATGTTCTGCTCAATGATCATCGGATCGTCGCAAATGGACTCCACGAAGAACAGCCGGAAGCCGTGCTGCTTCACCACAATGTCGTGGATCAGCTGGCGGCGATCGCGCGTCGAGTTGGTGGCATCGAAGACGGCAATGCTCCCCTGGCCGCTGAGGAGCCACTCGCAGGAGTCGTGCAGGGCCTGATTGGCGCACCTATTGCGAATGGCCATCGCCTCCTCGTTGTCGGCGCGGAAGAATTCGTGCGACTTGTACGCGGTGGTCGCATGCCGCCTATACTCGCCCAGGTTGAAGACACGCGTAGCGATCCCAATCCAGTTGAGGTAGCGAGCCAGCTTCTTCGAGATGAAGGTCTTGCCGCGGGCGGGCAGTCCAACCATTGCGATCACATGCGGCGTCGTACAGTCGGCGATGGTGCGTTCGCCGCGAATGGGAAACGGTTTGGTCATCACCGTTTCCGAGGTGGGCGGCAGCAGCTTGCGCAGCTCTTCGGACATCACCGAGGGGCAAACGTGCAGCTCGTTCTCGATGGCCAGATCGGCGGTTTTCTTCAGTTGGTTCAGCGAGGTGGTGCGCACGCGTAGCGACGGCGACGTGTTGTAGGGCATATCCATGATGCTGGTGGCGGTCACGGAACGGGCTAGTTGCCTGGCAACGGCGGATGCGGATGCCGAAGAGGATGAGGAGGTTGTGTAGGAGGAGGCGGAGGAGTTGCTGCTGTTGCTGCTGCTGTTCTGGCAGCAGGTGCAAAGGTCCGTGTACGAGGAGGATGGACGGGATGGAAGGTGGACGGCGGATGCCTTTTTGGTAAGTATGAATGGCAATGGCAATGTTCCTACTTGATCCTCGTCGCTCTCGTCCTGTTTATTCTGGTTGGGGTTGGTGTTGGGGTTCTGATTCTTATTTTTGGTGCTAGTATTGTTATTGTTACTGCTACCAGCTGAAGGGTCTCCTGGCTGTTGTGATTGCTGCTGCTGCTGCTGCTGCTGCTGAAGATGAGCAGCTGCTCCTGGAGTTGCTGTTGCTGCTGTTTGTTGTTGTTGTGGCGTTGTCGTTGTGACGAAACATGAAATTAGTCGAGTATTTTTACATAAATGTGCTGTTGTCTTGGGTTTTATAGCTGAATGAGATGCGGATGCGAATGCAGAGGCGGAGGCAGTTGATGGAGGTGAATATGCAGATGAAGATGAAGCTGCTGGCAGATGCGTCCCAACAATCTTCGTCTCCTTATTCATAAATGGGTGGCGGTGTAGCCGACACGTGTGAAGGGCAAGTCGAGAGGGGATCACAATAAAGAAGAATATTACCAATGGAATATCTATGTATAAATCAGCCGAGTGTAGATACAAATATATATAGATACTTATACACGAGTGACTGACTGTGTGCGCACCAATGGACGGATGGATGGCTAATATTTGACTTCTTTGCACTTGACGGTCAAACGAACAACAGCGGAATAGGGGAATATGGGAATGGAGACAAATGAAAGTGAAACCGAAACACAACAACGTGCGTGCTGCGTGGGCGATGCTCTATGCTAGAGATAGACCGAGGCAGGTCTGGAGCGAGAGAGCGAGGGAGAGGAGAGGAGAGGAGAGAATAGAGACAAGACGCGCAGGCGAGGCAAGTAAATTAGCACAAAATAAAAAAACGAAAACAGAGCTGCAAACAGAAACGGAATGAAATTGGAACGAAGCTAGACGAAAACAGCTGATGACGATCGACCGACTCTTGTGTGTGCGTGCTGGCGTCTTATCGATATCGATAGTTTTGCTTGATGACCACGACTACTGCCGCTTTCGGTGTCTCTGCTTTGTTATGCTCTTCTTCGGCGGCAGGGTTGTCAGGTTGCCAGGTAATCAGGTGCTGGTCAGGTCTTAACGGTACGTCTGGAATCCCGCTCTAGCTCTGTCTCTGTCGCTAATGTCTGCTCTGCAATAAAAGCGTAAAAGAGAAAGGAGGAGAACAGGGCAAAGCAAACACCAACAAACAAAACAGGAATTTATAAGGCGCACATGGATTTTTGACTGCTAATTAACGAGTGGAATATTTATGCGTCGAGTACCGAGTATTTCTGAATGGGATTCGCTTATCGCCAGAAGCCACTACCAAGGGATCCGCAATGGAAATTTACCATTCTTCCAGTTCCAGCACCGTAAACTTTATGCGTAAAAATATGCCGCCTTATCACAGAAAAACAAAAACAACAACAGTAAACACACACACGCAGGCGAAGGCGAAGAAGGGACGAACATATCTGCGACAAGTTCACGGTCGCTAGGCAGGCATAGAGAACCCACACACAGCAACGGGCAACTGGATAGTTCCACGTTAATAAAAGCAGCCAGATTAGGTTGAAAACATGGACATTTTTAAACTAAAGCCAATCTTTATAATTTTTAAATTATAATTCCCGTAGTTTTGGTGGGGAAAATTGTAAATAAAAAAATAAATTTCCTTCACCTTCATACACTCAGCATAAAAAAGTGTCAACAATTATCGCTCAGAAAGTGCAACATTTCGATACCCAACAAGAAACCTATATCCTCGATGTGAATAGATGTTTCAGTAGGTGACAAATCTCACTTTAATCCAGATCTCGCCCTTCCCCGACAAAAAGTTCTACATCTTCAACATTTGGTTGTTGCGATACTCGACTATATCTTTTTATATAGCAAAGTTTGCCCAGATGCGTTTCGACTGTAAGCCAAGTCAGCCTCATCAGTGGAGATTTTGTTGCGATCGACCACCTCACATTAGGGATTATTTAAGCAAGGTCCAGAATCCAGACTTGGGAATTTCTGGGGAACTCATTCCAAAATTTTTAGCGCTAATGTTGTATTTATGGCAAATTTCAATTTTTATTAGTATTTTACCATTTATCAATTTTTCTTTCTATATATTCAGAACGTGAGATGAAGCGTTTGATCATCAAATAGATTGAAACTTAATTCGCTATTGTCACTGTGGTATTTGCAATTGGCTTGCGGTTTCAAAGCAAACAAAATTCTCTATTCAAAAAAAGGAATCTTGAATATTAATATGTAGAATAATGAATTCTATTAACATTTCATATCTTACAGGTTCGCAATGATCTGGATTTAAAAAAAGAACTGAAAGAGAACTAATGAGAAGAGGCTAGATCGACTCGCCTGTTTATGTAGCTTTATGTTTTATCATATCAAAAGTATTGGTATTCATTAATAGCATAAGATGATATTGAAAATTGAAATAATATAAACTAGTTTCCTGTAGAGGTAACTTTTTTTCGTTTTCTAACAGAAAACTATAGTGTACGGGGGGAAAATGGTGGAGAGCACTTCAAAAGGACTGAGAATACTATCTGAAGTTCTTCGATAAAGCGTTATCGCCCAAAGACCGATAAAACGAAGCTCAGGCTAATGTAATTGCGGGATAGTCCTCAGAAGTTTTGAGGCATTCTGCAAGTTCTCAAAGGCGACGTCTCTCCCTGAAGTGCGACCCGAGTCCTAGCGAAACACAATATCGATATGTGTTGGTTGAAAACAGCAGGCTAAAAGCTCAATTTTTACAACTTTATCTTTATGATTCAGTTATGGAATCGATTATCCATACACTTCCCTTTATGACCCAAATAAAAACTAGTTTAGGTTAGTTCGGGTTATATGTATGTTCAAGTGCGACTGTGTGTACGGTTTATGGTCAGCAATAACTAATGGTGTGCGGTGGGCGAGTTTGGCGAATGGCAGGGTGGCAATTATTACCTGCAGGAACTGGGACTCGGCCTGATGGAAACTGGCAGCTCAACTGTGGAACTGGGACTGGGACTGGGTCTGGTCTAGTCTGGAGCACAAGCGACCGGCGAGCAGAGCGAATAAAAAGGTGAAGCAGACACAGCGCTGAACGCTCAAATACTGAAAAAACTAGCGACGCTGTCTGAGAACACCGAACGTTGCCGGCAGAGCGTTTCGCGTTTTGCGTTTGGAACTTGGAGAGCAGAGGCTTCAAAGGCAGCGGCGTCGTCGTCGTCGGTTGGCGTTAACGGCACGGAATGTAACTGTAACGGCGACGACGTCAACGACGGACTTTTGTGCCTCAATTCAGTTTCGGAAAAGGGAAGTGGGAATCGAATGTTTTTGAAACTGCGCAGCTACAGTCCAGCGTCTTCGATGGAAGCCGGCGCAAAGTCTCGACAAGTCGAACTGGTTTCCATAATAAAAATAATAAAAAGGCCACCCAGAACACATTGTTAAGCTAATAATTTCAGCGATTGAAGCTTAAATAATATTTTAACATTAAAAACTTTTCAAATCCATCTAAAATCGTTTATAGAAATATGAAAGGAAAGCTGGTAAATAAGATGTACTCTATATGGAAGCCGCACTGTGAATGTGAATCGGCAACGACTTGTGGAAATCAAGCTGCGCTGTGACAGCGCGACAATTGCACAATGACACCAAGAGACTGCTCCGGTTCCTGGATCGCAATTGACATTCGAGGCTGTGAGCCAAAGTGCAGCCTCTCATAACTCAGGCCACCTCCTCAGAACCTCACGTGTTTGTCCACAGAGTGAGCACAACATGCAAATTGACGGCAACTCAAGTGCATTGAACAAAAAATAAAAAAATAAAAACTAAAAAATACCAAAACAGTAAACAGTCCGGGGGAGAATAGTGCACTTGCTCTATACCCTACACTCTGCCAATACTGACCGCAGATTAATCGTGCACACGTGCGTCATCATCGGCTGATAGAGGCAATCACCGATCTCAGCAGCAGCAGCAGCAGCAGCACCACCACATATCACATACACAACTGGTCCATTTGGCTCGTCCAAGGTCGAGAGCCGGAAAATCAAACAAACTGCTTGGTCAGCCAGCCGGCCGGGTTGGATGATCACGCACACGAAACGTGCATTGACAACGCCGCCACCGGGAGCACCTGGATCGGCGATCTGTGATCTGCTACGTTATGTATATCATCCCCCTTCGATCTTTAATCTCTTCCTTATCAGCGTATTTGCTGGGAATCCGGGGCTCCAGACCTGTTCCCGTTCCCGCATTCAATTCCAATCCGCTTCGTCTGATTTGCGTCTAACGCGCACCACATATTATTATAATTCTTTACTTTATACTGTTGTCATGGCAATATTACTAGATAAATATTAATAATACTATTAATATTGATATGACTATAAAACTCGAGGAATGTTAATTTCTGAATTGAGTCGAAGTATCATTGCCAAGACTTGTAACGCTGGGCTAGGGGATTAATTATAATAATAATAATAATTACCAAATGACAAATAAATAAACCATCAGGTTGATGTAAACGTTAAGCGGGTAATCTTAACCTTATTATATCAAATCTATTGAATATAATATTTATGATATCATATTTATGAAAATCTACTCTTGTTTACTAATTATTTTAATCGGAGACAAACGTAACTAATATTACAATTTTTATAATCTCTGTCATGTCCATGCAACAGATGTTGCGGCTTCCGTCCACTTGACGTGAGTTGGGGCAGATTAGGATTAATAACGTATTGGCCGCCATATATTTTGCTAGTTTCATAAATAAATTGAAATGAATTTCCCCAATAGCAAAACACGTTTATAAATATACTTGAGCGGACGATTAACGATTAACTACCAGTGAGATTAAGGGGATACACCGTGTTATTAAAAGATAATGCAGGGCGGCTGGCTATGTGCTTATTAATCTCCTTGGTGCTTGGGCTATCTCCTGCGATTTCCAGATAAGTTAGGCCACACTCTCAGCTTTAAATAAAACTTTCCTTTTTATATTCTTGTTTTTGTTTGCTACCCTTAAGCACCACAAATAAATTTGTTTCAAACAAATCTAATCTGAATAAAATTCTAGGTCTGCATTAAATCTCTAAGATACGAGGGTAAAATGTGCTTTTGATCAAGATTAAATGTAAGGATTATACAAGAGAATATTGGTTATATACGGTATACTTCTCCTTATTAATTAGGAACAGTAAGTTGAATATATAGGCATGCAGTGGCTGTTCTTTCCGTGAAACAATGCTAAAAAAATAAGGCGTCGAAGAGATGGCAACAATGTCCCGAAGCCGCGATCTCGAGATTGCAACAATAAAGACTGAGGTTCTTATAAAAGGTTATAAAAGGTTGCGATTTATTCTTAAGTCGTTCTTTTTATTACGAATGACACAAATGACTGAAGAAACTGAAAGTGCCGACTTGAGACGCGATATTTTATAATTTTGGACATTGTATTCCGTTTGCTCGCATCCACCACGGCTGCACAGCGTCGGGACTTTACTCTTTCCCTTATATCTTGTGCCCACGCCTGGTCTATTCAGTTTTTACAAGTACAGCCACCATTTCAGGACTCTCCTTTAAGCCGAATGATCTAATGAAGCTCTTAGAGCAAAATCCCGCAACGGAGTGACATATAGCTGTGAATAATAGCACTGCAGATGATTAAATGCTTAAGTTCCGCCCTACAAGTGAGTACATGTATGAGTGTATTTTGCTCACCGCAAACACTTGTACAAGTTCAGTGTCACAGGCTGTGACTCACTAGACCTAATCGGTGTGCGATCGACGCACATCAAGCCAATTGGGGCCTGCAAAAATGAACAAGAATCCGCGTACCATCATCTTTGGGACGGGCAGTGGGCAATGGGAGCATGTGGTACAATCTCAGGCCGACTGACTGATAATCGCTTTGCTGTCGCACTATCAAGCCCTGGCGCACTGACAGCGACACATCCAGGACAACCAAAAATAATGCCAATAACAACATTGTCGTCGTCGTAGGCAGCAAGCAGAAAGCAGCGTAATTATCGTTGACATGAATGGCCGACGACGGCCGGACCGAACCTGATAAGACACATTGGCACAGTGCGAAGAGCGTCAACGGATCGGATCGGATCGGAGCGGAGGGGAACAGCTGAACAGCTGCTGCTGCAGAAGAGAACCTACATGGGTCCGAGTTCGAGTTCCATTCTACGAATAATAGCAATGTTAATGGGTGTCCAAACAGCAAAACCTTATCACCGACGCCATCGATCACTGCCCAATATCCAAACAGAGAGCAGGGAGCGCCGCCTCGTGCACCTCTTTATTGCTACTCCAGGTGATATCTTTATGATATGCGCATGGCCAGGGCCAAGTGTGCATGCGAGGTGCGAGTGATGATGATGATGATGCTGCGTGGGCTCTATACGCGAACTTTCCTTGGGTTCGTTAAAAGAAATCACGGTTGCTATTCCGTTCGATACGATTGAGAGTGAGTCAGGGCGCATTGAGTCACTCTGCAGAGTCAGAGAGCCTCCGATTCTGCCTTTATGGGGCCAGGCCAGCCGTCGTCACTCAAACGTTTCTAATGACTCTTTTCTGTGGCTTTTCGCCGAAGTGCTTACGGTTTGGTATTGGCCATTATTCGGAGGATTTTGACGAGTGGCGCACAAATCTTTTTTCGGCTTAACAGCGACGTCACGAATATCTCTTTCGGTTCGTTTTACATCTGCTGTGATCTGTCAAAGAGGTTTACCAAAATATATACAATATACCGACACCACAAGAGGAAAACACTTGAGTTCAAGAGATCTGCATCATATAGTATTTTGCTAATAGAAAGCTAAAAGTATGCTCAGTACTTGTTTATTTGAAACATGAGCTCTTTTTTTAGCCTGGTACCTGGGTGTTACGGTTAATTGCTTATTATTTAGCGTAAATCGAACATCTGCGGGATATTTAATATTTGATATACAACCAATGGGGACTTGCGCTGACTTGCACTGATTGCGGAACCGAGGAATGAGTAAACATAGTGGTTTTTAAATCGATTTCAATCCAGATCTGAACGGAGGAGCAGGCAGTGCATCGCACTGAGTCATTCTAGCTTCGATTCGATCCATAAATAGGTGCCATTACAGGCTTAGGATGGGCCCAGCCCAGAACACCGATCAGGCCACCTGACCAAGGGGCTCGGGCCACGCCCCGACCCACCACCACACACAATGTAATTGCGACTTGCGACTTGTGCGAATCGCTCTAATGGCACTCGTGACCGCCCAGCGTGTGTTTGCTTATTTTGTACCGTGTAGTAGGGTGGCTCGCCCTGTTGGCCAAAACAATAAAGGCGGCACACACTTTAGGTAATAAATGGCGACTTGAGTTTACACATTAATCCGGTATTCAATTAAATACCTATGTTGATATTTACCGTCTTAAAAATGCTTGTTTTCTATGTTGTAAAGAAAGTTATGATATCTCTCTGGTGTGCTGGGTTTAAATGGTACAAATATTAAGAAATTTAAAGGTTTACAGTTTGCGTTATGAAGGAGTGATGTTGTTGCTTAAGGGATTCTTGTGTTAGATCCTTTGCTAATGAAACTAGTGGTTTTTAGCGATTTTTGAAAATTGGAATTGAACCACCCTATTCATGTGTGAAAACCGACACAAGATAAGCCCACTTTCGGTTTCAATGCCGTGTGCAGAGCAAAGGCGCTTAAAAGGGCTCATGCCTTAAGCACCCGAGCTTTCTAGCTGGGCGAATGGGAATCTATCTTGGAATCTTCTACGGAAGTGTGCCAAAAACTGCGACGACTTTCACCCTGACAACTAACAAAATAAAGCCGAAGAATCGCATCGGCAGAGGCAGCAACAGCAGCAGCAAGTGAGGTGGCAGAAAGTTTTTAATCGTAGACATAGACCGATTACAGTTTCGATTTACGAGGGCGCTTGGTATCCCAAAACAAACGGAATTATAAACAACAGCGTGGGGGGATGGGGGAGGGGGTGTTCGGAGACCTCAAGGCCACAAACTAGTGCTGGGATATAGGCTGGGGGTGGAAGAGGACCCAGTCAGGTGATACGGAACAAAAAGTGACAACAACATTTTGTGTGCTCACCATTTTTCCGGTTCACAAAGGAAAATAACGAAAAATTAAGGCAGACAAACTAGAAAACTAGCAACGACTGGCGGCTGGCTGGTGGCTAGTCGCAAGGCGGAAAGGAAATTCACAAAAATAGCTGAGATGCCAAAGCAGAATATATTTGAAAACGAAAACAAAGCGGTGCAAATACACACACACACACATACAAAAATAAAGATGATGGGAATGTGATGGCAATGACGAGATGACGATGACAGGAAGAGAGTGAGAGAGAGAGAGAGCTGTCGGTGGAAGTCCCGGTGACGGCAATGCAGCATAATACACCTCAAAGCCAAAGCGAAGGAGACTGGACATAGTAGAGAGTGCGGGAAAAAGAGCAGAGAGTTGGCTGGACTTCAGAATAACGGTAAGCCAACACTCGCGCAAGTGCAACGGCACAACAAGCAGTGGCGTAGAAATGCCTTTAATCTGCACTACACCTCTCTTAAAAATTTCATAGTGAAATTCGTGGCCCCCTGTCTACGCCACTGACCACTTAATCGAGGGCCACTCTCAAGTGTGTTAATAAGCCAAAAAAAAGAAAAAGGGGGGACATACGGGGAAAAATGTCATTAAACCTACATAAAAGCTAAACACGCGATACCAGGTCAGCACAATTTGGAGACTGCTTCAGCAGCAGCATTGGGTGAAATGGAGGCGGGTTTCGGATACGAATCTGTACTATATAATACGTACACAGCAGCACGGCGGCGTTGGCAGACGGAGCATCCGGCGGATCCTGGCTGGCATTTCGGCTGGGAGTCGGGTTCGAGGAGATGCCGTAGCGCGGCGACGTTTCACAGCACTGGGCCATGTCGCCCCGGAATGCAAGCAGTTGTGGCGCAGCCAGCAAGCAGTGAGTTCCCGCCCCAAAAGTTACAATGAAGAAAACGGCAACAACTGGACAGGATCACGCGAAAAACACAACAAAAACAACGCAAAGTAACACAAAAAAAATCACAGAGATGGTGGCGCGCAATGGAACGCTAATTTGCTGTTTTTGTACGCAATAAACACAGCGCGCGCTTGATGGTTCTGGTTCTGGATCGAATTCCGATTCGAAGAAAACAAAAACGAATGCGAATGAAGCGAGCAGCGAGGGAAATGCGAATTCGCCGAGCCGCAGTTCGTTTAGTTCCGCACACGTCGCTCGACAAAATCGGAATGAGCAGTGAGCAAGAAAGCAGAAAGCAAAGCAGGCAAGAGCTGAGAAAAAAAAATACAACGGCACGCGAGCGATCCGATCGCCGAGCAGTAATCGGCTAGCGCTATCGTTTGTCTATGCAAGGGATTACGAGCGGGTAAGGCGATGGGAGAGGCAGAGGCAGAGTAGCGGTAAATATTGCAACAGCTTCGGTCGAAGCATTGGCACAGCTTTACTAGGAACTCCCTTACACTAGCACTGCTTTACACTTATCCTCTCCATACATACATATGTACATACATATGTTTTACTTGTATTATTACTGCTTTACTTCAACCCCTTAAATACTGGCAATATCACTGAATACAAGTATATATATTGCCAAACATTAGTTAGTTAACATTGTTATATTATTTTCTTAATCTCCAGCTTTAATTAAAGTTTTGTCTGCTTTTGTTCTATGCGAGTGACCGGTGCTGTGCGAACACTGGGAGAATGATAAAAAGGGTTTTAAGGGGTCTTGGGACCCGCGAAAAAGCCCAACCGCACCGCAGATTGCGATATGCGCACGCCTTTGCTCTGTGTGCGAGCCAGAATTGCGAATGGTAGGAACAACAAATTATTTTAATTGAATTAGCACATTAAGCGATAGCCAACAAAAGGGTTAGCTGCCATCGCAATTTCTATTTATCAAAAAGTTGGAAGTTTGCATACAACACGAGGAAAACGCACAAATCTAAAATAACTAAATTCTACATATCTTATTCTAATCGAAACATTTTTATGCGATAAGTACTAACAGCGAACGCTCGCTACAGTGAACTAAGATATATGTAACAATATTAACAAATCAAATCTTGATTAGGTTACTTCCATATGATTATTCGAAAGTATTCAATAATTGTTACAAAACAAATTGTTAAGAAGAATTGTTCATCATCGCATCTGTTCCTTCACCGAGTCATATTACCTCTGTCAATCACAACATATATTATAGATATATAAAAAAAATGTATATATGTTTATGAACAAATATATTAGTCGGTTCTTGGTGGGCAAGTTCCCCTGTAGTAGACGGACTAATGAAAAGTGCAAACTGTGAACAAACAAATCGACAGACAGTGTAACAAGTGTAAAAATGCGGCCATATCTGGTGAGCAGCAGATGTTAACGGACGACAGGTGGACGGCAGCACGCTGCTGCTGCGCAAGGCATTCCCAGAGGTGATCACGTGTTGCGCTTTCCTTTTACTTACCTTTGCGCAGATCCGATCCCCCTGCATCATAACATGTGCACTTATACACGAATCATTGCGATTATAAATAAACCCGCCGAGCGCTATCATACACTCAACTCGAAGAGCGCGGCGGGAACTTGAGGACAAAAGGAGGGAATGTCCGATAACAACAGCAACAGACACGATAACAACAACAAGTGAGAATGCTGCATTTGAGTGGGTCGACAATATGATACCCGGTAACAACTCATTAATTTATGCAACAACGGGAGATAAACATATAAACCATTAAACATATAATATAGAAGCCTAGCCTAGTAGACATGTACAAAAAACCGACGTTCATATAGATTTATTCTATCCGCCAACCAATCTTAAAGACTTACAGTTTTGACAAACTCTTATTTTTCGGGTTCTTATTAACGTTTCACAAAATGAAGAATCGTTTGCAACTTTAAAGTCTTCTTCAATTTGAAGAGATGCAGTTATTTGATTTGTATGTTGTATTTGATTACTTGATTCTTATATTTGATTAACTATCGATGTATTATCGTGCTCAGCTATAATTTCCATCCGCAAGAAAAACAAGAAGAATAGACAGCAAAGCGACGGCGGTGACAAGCATTCAGTTTTCAAATATTGTTCTTAAATGTCATGTAATGTTTCACAAAAAGTGAAAAATCAAATATAATTTGTTCTCAAAATATTTTAGATCTAAAAAAAATTGCTAAATATAGCTAGGAAATTTATATAAATAATATGAAAAGTAGACTAGACACAAACAATATCAACGGCTGACAAAACAGATTCGAGGTTTTAGTATTTGCATCTACATACATATATTAATGGTAAACATCATCAAGGCCACCATCATCTTTTTGGTTTTAAATAATTAAAATGAAATATTTTTGTTAAGAAACCCAACAATTTGGGAAATTAATCTTGGATATAAAAGTTTAATTTACATATATGGACAGAGTCCGGTTACGATCGTTACAATCGTAGAATAGAATATATGAAATGTAAACTTTTTAACAACATATTATGTTGGTTTCCATTTAGAAATGGTTTAGAAAAGATCGGTCTTGAGAAGTAGATTTCGGTACTGCTTACTGTTGCTTTCATTCTCTTTCGCCCATTTATCTGTTATTAATTAACGAAGGCAATTGCAGTTGTGGGGCCTCAGAAGCCAAAGTTTACGTGTCCCAGTATAATGAATTTACGATTCGGTACGTGCTTTAGCATTTGGCTTCGACCATACATATTACTTTTTTATAAACAATAATAATAATATATATATATATATTTATATATATCATATTTTAAGGAAACATTTTGGAGATACCCGCTTTTTTAAAAGTTTAGTATAATAAACCAGAATTTGTTTGTGTGATTACAAAAAATATTTAAACTCAGATGACAAACATTTTATCCAACACGAGATAAGCCATAATGTCCACCTATCGTAGAGGTAAAATCGATAGACAAGTACTCATAGATCTCTGGCAACCCTATTACGAACGATGTGCACAAAACAAAGACTGAAAAAGCTCTCGCAGCAGCGCAAATCACTGCGCGGCAAAATGCAACACTGTCAAAGCTGCGCAGAGCAATGGCGGCATCAGTTGCCATGGATTCTAGTGTATGTGCACATTTGCATGCGTATGCGAGTACCGCACGCTGTAAATGTGTGTCAGCTCCATCACACCGGCCAGCTGGCTGTTCGTGTGCGAGAGAGAACGAGAGTACTGACAAAAATGAGGAAAGAAAAAACGCGACACGGCCAAAAAGCACAGAAAACAATTGCGTAAATGTATTCCTTCATTCAGAAACCCTCGAACATTTTTCGATCTTCCGTATATCACATACCGAATAAGAAGCCAAAAGCACACACGGCGATCTCCGTCTGCGACGAAAGCAAAGCACAAAACAAACCGATAACAATAAGTGCACTCGCCGAACAGAACACAGAAGGTGAAATAAAGCAAAGTAAAAACAAAAATAAAGAGCGCAAGCCCGACCGACGACACGCTACTGGTATTAGTGTCCCTCCTCTCTACGGCTGTGAGTGTGCCTGAGTTTATATTGGATAGTGTGTGCTTGTATGAGTGAGTCGGAATGCGCGTGTCATAGAAAGTATTGGTAGATGGAACGGGAGAGGGAGCGGGAAAGGGAACGAAACAGAACGCTTTGAAATGCAACTTTTCCCTACCTGCAGATTTTCACTCCTCACGCACGGTCGCCACTTGATTGCGCGAATACTGCTCTCTCGCTCGCGCAAGCTGCACCGTTGCGGCTGTGGAGGGAAATAGGGTCTCGGGAACGCTTTTCTTTTGCCCAAATGGGGCGATTCACGTTTCCACTGGTCCTGGTTGCCACAGCCAATTCACCGCGTTTTCTGCGCCTCAATTTGTTCGCTCCTTTTGCTTTTTCGCCTTCTTTTTCCCTCGGTTCTTCCGTTTTTCCGTTGTGCTTCTGTTTGGGGGTTGGCCAACACTTTTTTAGCGAATGTCGTGTTTCTGGTGAGAACACAGACCACAGACCCGACCCGACGCGACTCGACGGCGGTGGCAACACAGCATCGGCAGGAGATACAGTAGCAGGGCCGCCGCAAAAAATTTAACACTTTTTACACACACTTCTTTCGCTGCTTCACTTTTCACAAATGTCACTTTTCTTTTCGCTTAACTCACACACACACACTCTCATGTCACTTGACATTCTGCGGAATTGGCTCTAAACGTCTGGCTGTTGCTGTACTGTTAGCGGCTAACAGCGCTGCAGAAGTCGAAGTTAAACGATGACGAACACGCACACACAGAAGCCGAGAGTGTGTACTTACATAAAAACATACATACATGTGTACATATGTAACCAGTCGAAAAAACTTAACTTAGCTTAACCATCGGAGAATCAAACTTACCGCTTCGCCTGTGCAGCGACTGGCAGTCATGCTGCTAAATATGATGCTGTCTTGCTCTTGCTGCTTTATTGTTGTTCCGTTCACTGGTGCTCCTCTTGTTACCACTTGCTCGCTCGCACACACAAGCACGAACGGACAAAACTCTCCTTCAACAACAAAAAAATAAGAAAACGCAGCGCGCTACACACAACAAATGCCTGTACGTTCGTGTGCGTGTGAATGTTGTGATATTAGTAATTTAAATTCACAAACACATGCATGAGCGAGCGAATCGAGAAAACGTATCCGAATATATATACAACTACTGCTAACTATATATACTTTTGATTTTTATGAGCGCGCTTCGCTCCGCCAGAATTGCATTAAGATGACGGACACGCGCACACGGGCGGGGGATGCACTTGGTCGGGAGCTACAGCTACTGTCCTAGTCTCCGTCCCTGTCCCTCCTTTGCGCACTGCCCGCTGCAGTGGACCCCTTGCGGACGCCCTCGCAATTTCAATTGGAAACCGAGCGCGGACGCAAGCGAAAATAGCGAGAAAAACTGATACTGACGCCAACGGGATATCTCAAGCCACAGACAATTATAATAACGTTTTATTCCACGAAATTTTCACACACTTTCCGAGTTTGGACGGGTTATATGTAACGATAAACAGAAAAAAAAATTACCCGCAGACGAATTAGAAAGACAAAATTCTATTAGAGGTAGAGCTGTCAAAACATCGATGCCACTATCTACTGGTTGCACTATCGATTGTTTTGAGGCTATCGCGATATGGATAACTTTTGATTAAGCTTGAACTCCAAACTTTTTAGATCAAATATTTTTTTAATAAACACAAATTTAATCTATTTTGCTTACAGAAGTATCGCTAATCGTTAATTATTTTAAAAATAATATCATAAATATTTAAAGTTAGCACTGAGCGATACTATACCATAATGTATCGATATATTGTATTGAAAAAAGTACATCACTTTCGATGTTTTGACAGAGAACCGCAGTGTGACCACCTCTCGGAAGTTCGAGCAATCCCAAAAAAAAAGGCCTGGAAAGGTTCGAGACAAAATGCCAGAAATAATTGAAAATGACATTAGACCAAGCAACCTCATATTCACCGATGGTTCAAAAAAGAAGTGCACAATTTCTTATGCCATTACAACGGAATCAAGCATTATAAAATATGGCATACTGGCCCACTATTCATCTGTCCTCACCTCGGAAACAATCGCCATCCTAGAAGCTATCAAAATTATTCAAAACCGAAAAGGTAAATTCACCATCTGTTCCGACTCCCTAGCAGCAATAGACTCAATACAGAACGCTAACAACAATAACTACTACCCAAACAGAATCAGATCACTACTTACTCAACATGTCCCTAAAATAAAAATAATGTGGATTCCTGGCCATGCAGGTATAAAAGGAAACGATCTAGCAGATCAAGCCGCTAAATCAGCAAACAATATGCCACTTATCCTCACCCCAAACATAAATAGCATAGACATAAAAAACCGTATCAAATCTGAATTTGCAAGAATACAAAGGGAAAACATTATACACTGCAGTCAATGGTACCAATCCATTAACACAAATAACTCACACACCTTGGATTACCTTAAACACCACCAAAACTTTTCCAGACTCGACCAAATAAAAATAATAAGACTTCGACTAGGACACACAAACATAACCCACCAACACTATCTTAATTCAAATACACTACCAATTTGTTCGTTTTGCCAAGGAGATATTTCAATAAGCCATTTTCTTAACTCTTGCCCACCCCTTTTACAAACCAAACAAGCCATTTTTGGCAGCAGCAACCCGTTAAACCTCCTTAGAAACCCTGATCCTGACAACATACAGAAGATCCTACTTTTCCTTAACAAAACTGGCTTATACCATAAAATTTAAAAAAAGAAAAAAAAACAGATATGTACATAACAAACACATAAATCATTTAGACATATTATTTAATATTAGATTAAGATATATTATAAAGATATATTATATATTATAGGCCCTGCAGCTAGTGCTATACTTTGTAAGTTAGTTTAGTTTTGTAAACTACTCTATCTGTTATAATAATAATAATAATAATTGAAAATGACACTCACATAAATTGGTTCAATAGTCGATTGAAGTAATTTTATTTTATTAGCTATATATATAAATTTTTTGTAGTACACATTTATTTTTCATTATCAAATACCAAAGCTACATTCATATATCGAACCAGTCACTGGTTCCGTTTCGATTTCGGAACCAGGTCGCCGGTCCAGCTAGCACGTCACTGGTTCACCGTTTGTTGTTGTTTCAATTCGCCAGGCAAAATCATGGTCTGAATGCTTTTTCGGGTGCCAGGAGCGTGGCAGGAACTAACCGCCGTCTGTCTTTCCATTCCCAGAGTGCGCTGTTCAACTTCCAGAGCCTGCTGTCGGTCCTCCTCCTGCTGATCTGCACCTGCGCCTACCTCCGCTCGCTCTTCCCCAGCGTCATTGATCGCAACAAGACCGGGTATCTGAGCCCCCGTCGTTCCTTCCATTCTGTGTCTCTCTATTTGTTGTCAACAAATGCTCATTTATTCCTATTTCTGTTTTCTGTTTTCTGCGCTTGCAGGATGCTGGGAACGTTTTGGAAGCTGGCGAGAATTGGGGAGCGCAAGTCACCCTGGGTTGGGGCCGCCTGTGTGGTCATGGCCTTCACCGTTCTCTTCTGGAGCTGAGTGCCCACCGGCTAAGCTCCAGGTGTAGAGTTAACCCGATTCCAATTCCAAGTCCCGCGAAATGTAAGGATTGTAAATATACGCTGCGTTCTCGAGCACTGGCCATGGCATCTGCGCCGTCTTTTGCAACACTGTTTTGTGTTTTCTTTCGGTTTCCTTGTCATTTGCAATTGTTTTGTTGGTCTTTCCGCGTTAAAACAATGCCTTTGGATGCAGACACGGTGGCTGCAGATCGGCACCAGCTGTGCCGCTTCGTGGCCACCAGCCGGAGCCGTCTGCATGCCCTCCTGCAGCAGTTGCAGTGGAGCGAGGCGGGTGTACGAGCGGCAAGTCTCTTGAGCAGACGAGGGAGAAAGTGAGAAGCTAAAACTTGTCTTGCTTGCGATTCCACAGGACCATCGTTCCGCCGAAAAGGCGGCGTCTGTGGCGGCCGACGAGCTGCCAGATTCCTGCTGCCTCAATCCCGCGTTCAGCGTCCAACTGGACGAAGCGGCACGGCGCCAAATTTTGGGCACGGACGCCGACCAGGCCGGTGCAAGCCAGCGCCTACTGCTCTATGAGCACGTGCTGCAGCGGACCGCAAGGCATCCGGTATTCGCGGACGACAACGTTGCCTTTGCCGAGTGGGTGGGCGTGGCCAAGCGGGATCAGCAGAAGCGTCGTCGGCACCGCAAGAGCAAGCCCACGCTCAACGAGGAGCTGCGCCAGCTGCTCGAGCTGCAGATGGAGGCGCTGCAGAGACAGCGAGCAGAAACCGCTGCCCGGGAGCTGGAGGCTCTTCGCAGCCAGAAGAGGAGACGCAGTCGCAGTCGCAGCCATGAGAGGCATAGACACAGGCGGCCGGGGAAGAGAGAGCGGGAAAGGGAAAGGGAACGAGAACGGTACAGGCAGCACCACAGGAAGCATCGCTCTCGATCCCGCTCCCGCTCCTCACACCGCAGAAAGGACCACAGGCAGCATCGGTCCAGGGATCGTTATTAAAACCAGGTCGCTCCAGATCAAATTCCTCCGCTTCCGGTCGGTTTATTCGGTATTTTTGGTTATGAACAAAGAGAAGAAAAAAAATATAGTGTTTGCCTATGCGAATCCTGGCCAGCGGCTGGCCATTTACTTGGTGGAGACGCGCGTGCGCTTGTTCCAAGCAAAGTTGATGCCGTAGTTCTTGACGCGCTCCTTCTTGGGCTTATCCGCGCCATCGACATACCAGCGCCAGCCGTTGCGCTCGCAGAAGGTGATGGCCTCCTCCTCGCTGCCGAATTGCACGTTCATGTTGGACAGTGGGTCGCCGCTGCAATATGGAATCGGGGTGTCAAGGATCTGGCTTGACTTTGCCACACACTCCAGAGCTCTCTACTTACGTGGAAGCCCAGCCCATGAGAGGGTTCTCCCAGCGCTCGCGGTTGTCGAACTCAATCTGCCAGGTGTTGACGTTGTCTGTGCCGCTCTGCATGGCATTCTTGGGTGGGATGTGGATGCGTACGCGCCGCTCCTTCAGATGCTCGTCGGGCACGCCGCTGATCGGGCCGAGATTGACGGCCGTGGGAACGGTGATCTTGCCACTGAGCTTGTTGCGCTGCTCCAGCTCCTCGGGCAGGGCCAGGGCTAGTTTGGGGTCCAGGGGCCCGGTGTCGGTCGACGAGGAGGATGATGATGCCCAGCGGGCGGCCGCAGCAAGCTTGTTGGCCTGATACCTGCCAACAGAAGCGGGTTATTGGATAAACACAGAGCTCGGCATTCGCGGGGGTCAGGCACTTACAGCTGCAGCGGGGCGCTGCTCCTGCACATCACTTGGCGGATGAGCGACATTACGCCGACGGATAATTCTCAATACGAATTACGTAAAATTTGGAACACAAAAGCGTTCGCAACTTTTTGTTGTTGTGAAAACAGCTGCTGCGACTGAATCAATGTGGCCAGGCCGGGCGAGCGGGCGCTTTGTTTTGGTTTGGAACTTAAAAATACTTTTCTTCGGTATTTTTGTTTTTAAGTTAAAAAATAAATAGTCCATAAGTCCAAAAAGTACCACAAATATTTAAATTTGTATGTTTTAAATTTAAATTTTTTCCTGTTTGGCTCCGAAGATATCCCTCTTGACATTCCCCAAAAGCAGGCAATAAATTTGTCTCTCTGTCAAGATGCAACTTTTTGTAGCCTACTCTTAGACGCATTTTAAATTGATTTCAATTGGGATTTCGCCGTCGCCACGCATGCATATGTATATGTATGGATGATCATATGGGGCAGATCGCGATTACCGCATGGTATTTCTAAGAAGTGCAGTGGTATTTTGTGATAACATCCCCCGAACGACCAATTGGTATATTTGAACGGCCAGGTCACGTTCACACTGCCTGTCATCTCTACAAATTGAAGTTTTCGGTGATCAAGGACGAATCGTGCTTTAAACAGGAACCAGAGTTTGCAGCCAGAGCGCCAGAGCCAGGATCCAGAGCCAGTGACCATGGGTGTACCAAAGTTTTTCCGCTACATAAGCGAGCGATATCCATGCCTCAGCGAGTTAGCGCGCGAGCACAGCGTAAGTGAAGGAAATATAATGGATGATCGTCGTCGGTGGTTATCACCTTTTTGGTTTCGTTTTCGTTTACGCTTTCCGTTTCTTCGCTTCTCTACTCTCGCCCCCGCCTCCGCCTCACCGTTATGTTCGCCAGATTCCCGAGTTCGACAACCTGTACTTGGACATGAACGGCATCGTGCACAATTGCTCGCATCCGGACGACAACAACATCCACTTTCACTTGGAGGAGCCGCAGATATTCCAGGAGATCTACAACTACGTCGACAAGCTCTTCTACCTGATCAAGCCGCAGCGCCTCTTCTTCCTGTCCGTCGACGGTGTGGCACCCCGCGCCAAGATGAATCAGCAGCGCAGTCGTCGCTTCCGAACGGCCCGCGAGGCCGAGCAGCTGGAGGAGAAGGCGGCGGTGCGCGGCGAGAGTCGGGAACACGAGCGCTTCGACAGCAACTGCATCACGCCCGGCACGGTGTTCATGGAACGTCTGCAGGCTGGACTGCGGGCCTTTCTCAAAACCAAAATCTCCACGGATCCGCTGTGGCAGCGCTGCAGCGTCATCCTTAACGGCCAGGAGACGCCCGGCGAGGGCGAGCACAAGATCATGGACTACATACGGTACATGAAGGCCCAGCCGGACTTCGATCCGAATACCCGCCACTGCCTGTACGGCCTGGACGCCGATCTGATCATCCTCGGCCTCTGCACCCACGAACTGCACTTTGTGGTGCTGCGCGAGGAGGTGAAGTTCGGGCGGAACGTGAAGCGCCCCTCTGTGGAGGAGACTCGCTTCTTCCTCCTCCACCTGGGCCTGCTGCGCGAGTACCTGGAGCTGGAGTTCGATGTACTGAACACACCCGAGAAGAAGCTCGACCTGGCGCAGCTCATCGACGACTGGGTGCTGATGGGCTTCATGGTCGGCAACGATTTCATTCCCCACCTGCCCTGTCTGCACATCTCGTCCAATGCCCTGCCGCTGATCTACCGCACCTACATGGAGATCTATCCGCAGCTAGGTGGCAACATCAACGAGCATGGCAAGCTCAATCTGGGCCGCCTGCAGATCTTTCTCACGGCCCTCGCCGACGTCGAGCTGGAGCAGTTCAAGGAGCACGCCGACGACCTCAAATACATGAACGCCAAAACGGAGGCCTTCGACGTGGACGTGGATGAGATTAGGGCCAACGAGAACCTGGACTCGGACCTGGCCGCCCTGATAAACAGCAGCCACAAGGTAAGTCTGAGCCCTTCCCTAAACATAGAAGCATAAATAGAGGCTTTTCCACCCCCGCGGCAGCTGTATGAGGACAGCGAGGAGGACTGGAGCGACGAGGACGCCGGGCTGATGCACGAGTTCCAGAACTACAAGCGCAACTACTATCGCAACAAGTTCAAGGACGAGCGTGACCAGGGCAAGCTGATCGAGGAGCTGGGCCACCACTATGTGAACGCCCTGCAGTGGGTGCTGGACTACTACTATCGCGGCGTCCAGTCCTGGGACTGGTACTACCCCTTCCACTATGCCCCCTTTATCAGCGACCTCAAGAACATCGAAAAGGTCCGCATCAACTTTCAGCTGGGCACCCCCTTCCTACCCTTCCAGCAGGTGAGAACGCCGACGTCCATTTCTGGCTCCTCCCTGACCTGAGCCCCTACTCTCGCTCTCTCTCTCTCTCCCAGCTCTTGGCTGTCATGCCGCCGGCTAGCCGCAAGCTTTTGCCGCCCGCCTATCACGACCTCATGGTGCTGGCCAACAGCCCCCTGGCCGAGTTCTATCCCCTGGACTTCGACACCGATCTCAATGGCAAGAAGCACGACTGGGAGGCGGTGGTGCTTATACCCTTCATCGACGAGCAGCGCCTGCTCGGGGCCATGCGTCCCTGCGAGGTGAAGCTGACCGAGGCGGAGCGTAACCGCAACAAGCACGGTCCGATGTACCAGTACGATTATACAGCCGAGTCGCAAGGTGCCATGGCGGCCAGCCCGCCGCTAAAGGCCCTGCAGCACGTGTTCAGCACGGAGCTGGCCCGATGGTCGCGCGAAATTCAGCTCGATCTGCCGCAAAGCGTCTGCGTTGAGCTGCCGAATGCCCGACGTCATGTCTTCTTCCCGGGCTTCCCCACCATGCAGCACCTGCCGTTCGATGTGAGTGGTGGTGTCCAGCCCATCAGCCAGGCGACAATTCACACTTCTCACTTCATTTCCCCAGTTTGAGCTGCGCAACGATCGGGTGAAGGTGTTCGAACAGGTGAGCCGCAACCCGAACGTGGTCCTAATGCCGCGCAAGCGTCAGCTGGCGGACACTCTGGAAGCGGTGGCCGGTCAGTATCTGGGCCAGGTGGTGCACATCGGCTGGCCGCATCTCATCAAGGCCAAGGTGGTGCGCGTGGCAACGCGCGAGCAGCGCGTGGACGAGGAGGGGATTGCGATGAACGAGAGCCGTCGCTTCGAGTCGGAGTGCAAGTCGTTGCAGGAACAGTTGAGTATCGTTCGGAGTCGCTTACTAACATTTTCATTTTCTTTTTTACTTCTATTTTTCCATTTTTCTTTTCTTATTTACCTTAATTTTTCCTTTTCCCTTTCACGTAAATGTTTTTCTTTTCCTTCTTCCTTTTGGCAACTAATCCTTTTTTCTTTTTTTATTGTAAATTTGATTAAATTGGTATTTGGTGTTAAATTAAGTTGCACTGTTTGTTTTTTAAATATTACATTGAGTATGTATTTATGGCACCATTAAGGAGTCGGCTTACACCGACTTACGCACTAGTAGAGGACAAGCAGGTCAGACAACAAGGTATTTTTATTGACTAAAACAGAGCATTAAAATGACAAGACGACGTACAATTCATTGTACTTCTCAAGGGAACTTCCATTCCATTTTAAACCGACTCTACAATCTTCTGGTAACAATTAGATCCCATATTATTAGACGATACTTCAATGATGGACGATCGAGAGACACTTATAATGCACTTTGTCGTATCGAACGGATCGTTAAACTCCTTAGACCAGCGATTTATAAATTAACAAGATTGTGGCTTTATTGAGATCGCCGATATATGCTCACTAAAACTTAATTTATGGTCAAGTAATAATTCTATTTATTGAATATGAATAACAAGCACGAGCCAACAAGATGGAAAGTCATAAAGTTACATTGACCATAGTTAGGATATTAAGAGATTGGCCTTGCACTTAACTTAACGTTATGAGGGATAAGGATAAGGGATAAGGATAGCGTTGATAAAAAATGCCTTTGTGTGCCTTTCGAATTTTGTATCGAGGAAATAACAAATTTCTTCTTCTGTCGAAATATTAAATCAGGAGGCTCTTGTGTTGTGACAATTTTATGAATGAATAAGATTAATCCAGGAGTTAAAATTCGTGGCAAGTCGTTTATAGGACTTATAGTTTTCTCTATTCTTGGACACCAAGCACGTGCTTGTTAGGGTCAGGTGTTAGTAGATCGATAGGAGAAAGTATAGGTAATACGAGCAATGGAGTTAAAGGCGGTTACTAGTGCACTAGGTAGATACTAGTGAGTCACAAAACGCAAATACTTGTACAGCACAAAACAAGGTAGGATTCACCATCAATCGTATTTCCTTTTGTAGAAAGGTTCTGGTGATTGATAGTTGACGGAGTAGACCATCGATTCTACCAGTTGCTCTCGATATGTGGATGCTCCAGGACAGTGTATTGTAAAAGGTGTATCCCAGATTAATTGGTACATAAATGATTAATATTTCAAGCGATTCGATTCATCAGTTTGTTTTTAGCCCAAGTCTTAGTTAGGGACAGCATTCTTTGACAGGTACTAGCACACACATTTATTTCGCATTCCAAACGTTTGTGAAATCATTAACATATATTGAGAGCAATACTGGTGATTACCGCTTACACTCTATCTGTTAGATAGGATCTAATCCTAAAAAAGACTGACAAGAAAGTTGCTTGATTGTAAGAAACGCGATACGAAAAGCTATTTTGGGTATATAAACGACAAGTGTACTATGTATGTCTTCCTGATCTATATACGAAGAATGGGAAGCAACATCCTCAGCTATATGTCGGTGTAGCTCAATGGTATACGGTCCTAGATAGGACAGGGGATTCAAGACCCCACAAAAACCCAAATATCTAAAAATGCAGGCCACTAATCGCAGATGATACATATTTGTTAGGTTTTTAATTTGGTTTCGATTCGAAATGTGTAAAATAAATAACCATAACACACTATCATAACAGTTCCAGGTGGATACAGATGTGTGAACTACTTAGATAACAAATTCCCGCGAAGTACGCATGCAGATGGTGCGAAAACGTGACCGATCGTGGGATTCTTTTTATGGTCCGAAGTAACACATGTGTGCACAGGCCTGCTTGCATCGTCCTAAATTTGTTTAGGTCAGTGGCTATCAGCATCGACGGCTGCCAATCTTATCAATAAATGCCGGTGGCCGCTGCGAACTATTTTCTCCCTGATGAAAATTGTACATTCTCCCGCCCGTTGAACGGACGTTCAACAATCATTAATGTTGACTGCAAATGGTTGAGTTGCGAGAGTGGGTGTACTTGCAGGTGTAGGGCTTTGATGATTTTGTTGAGTTACTTGCCATTTTTTAACAAGATGAATTTAACAAGATGATCATCATGAAAATAAGTCCTGTATAGATGGCAATGTGATGGTGCTCAATAGTTGAGAAACTGTGTGGTAGCTTGAATGTATCTTGAGGAAAAAGTTCCCTCTTTCGTTGTAGCAGTTCATTAAGATTCAATTCTTTAATGTCAACGGGATGTGTAGTCCTGGAGCTTGTCGGCATAATTTCTTCTACGTCAATATCTCCAAATCGAGCATATGATGTCTGTAGCTTGGTTTCTGTAATTCCTCGTGTCGTTATTGTCATTAATGCATTCCGAATTGTACATCCAGGTCTGGCAACTAAACGTCCTGAACCTTGTAGCTTTATATCTGATGTTCCATCGACGCACACGGCAGAAAGCTTCAAGCTTGAATTAGTTGCAAAAATCCATTGATTCTCGGAATACGTTCCAATCCAGAGAAAAGATCCTTTTGTATTTATTAATTTACACGAAGAATCAGTTTTGTTATGAAATAATTGCATCTCACAACTTGTCTCTGATGAAAACATTGCTTGTTTGTTATAGCAAATGAAATCGTTTTTTGCTCTTGCGTGACATGTCTTCAGGTCAGCGTTTGACATTTCGACAAATTCATAACGATGACTGTTGATCGCCAGAAAAGGTACCCTTGCTTCAATTGACTGTATCCCACCATTAAACACGAATGGAATCGGAGTCAATTTGTAAATGTCTAAGACTTCTGTTGAAATCAA
>VNJM01003603.1:0-12583 GCA_008042475.1 Drosophila kanapiae | reverse complement strand
TAAACACTGCAACAAAGTGTTACAGTGTGTATCCCTTAAGTACTCTTGGTACAGTGGGTATTAGTTATTTTTCTACATACTACAACAGCACAATATGACAATATTAATGGCTTGTCCGACATTTCGCTGTCTCAAGTCAACCATGTACTCATTTTTTAACGACTGTGTTATGTTATACTATCTGTCAATCAGTTCTCGCAGGACCCGAAACAGTTTTATAATTTTGTCAACACTAAACGTAGGCTTATTACACATCATCTAAAAATATGACAGCAGACAGTGATCAGGTATTTTTGCTCAGATTTTCTAAACTACCTATTCTTCGTCATTCAATTCAAACCAGACCTACTCTTACAAAATTTCCAAATCGAACCTAATCTTCAGTCCTATTTTAAGCGAAAGTTCTCTTCATTTGGGTTTTCAACGTGTTAAGCTAGTTAATGCTCCAGGTCCCGGTGGAAAACCAGGCTGTGTGCTTATGTACTGTGCCGATCTCTTGTGCAATCCCCTTTTAAAATAGTTTACCTATCCTTTGGAGCCCCAACATTCCCCTTATTTTGAAGAAATCATCTCCATCTAAAAAAGTTGTAAAACGGATGCTAACAATTATAGAGGAGTCTCTATGTTGTCAGCCACCCGAAAACTTTGTGGAAAATCATCATCCTTGTAGATCAGCCTTTTCTCCATGTCAACATGGATTTATAATTCGAAGATCAACAACTACCCATTTTTATAATAAATGGCTTCAATAAAACTTATAGACAGATGCAATTTATTCTGATTTCAGTTAAGCATTTGACTCCGTTAACCACTCCTTTCATGTGAGGAAGCTCCATTTATTGTGTTTTCCGGTTGATTTTCTTAGTTGTATCTTAAGTTCTCTGATTTGCAAGACGCAGATAATCCCCATTTAAAAATATATTATCTCTGGGTGACCTCTAAGGTCCCGCAAGTGAGCTATTTGAGTCCCTTATTGTTTAATGACCTGCCCAAAGTTTTGGCTAACTCTAGATTGCTCATTTACGCATATGACGTTAAGCTTTGTGTGCAATGTAACGACAGCTCTTGCCAGTCGGATTTACAAAAAGGACTCAATAGCCTTCAAACATGGTGTGTTAATTGCTTAAACTTAAATGGTTCTAAGTGAAAGTTAATGACATTTTCTCGTGTCACTCCCGTGTTTACGACTTATATGCTGAACGGCTGCCCTTTGGAAGGTCCTTAATCCTAAACTTCGCTTTATCGATCATATTTCGTGCATATTTTTTGTACTTGGACGTTGATGCACTACAGTCAGTACACACAAGTGCGACACTAAGCAGGTGCTTGTTAGGGTTAGGTGTTAGGAAATTAACGTGCTGCCTGAATGTTTGTTTGCATACGTACTAAGTTAGTTAAGATTATAGTTTTTAGTTTGGGAAGACTGTCTACGTTTGAGGTTATAGGGTACACATCATTATAATTGACACATAATACACTAAAGGACTGATGCATTTCATAAGATGATCTACTGTGGCGCACCACAGTAGGGATATTTCTACTCGGTACGTGGAAATTTAGCTGCCCCATCAGGTTAGAACTATCCACGTCCGTGGTGACGTGGAGAACTGTAGAACTGACTAACTTAGAATGCATGTAAACAAACATTCAGGCAGCACGTTAATTTCGTCGCAAACTTTACCTATACTTTCTCCTATCGCGCCTATTAACACCTAACCCTAAAAATCCCGAAAATATTTTTCTTGTTTATCTTACCTTTCGATTATTTTGCTAACACATTTAAATATGTATATTATATCATATGTATATTTATTTAACTTTATATTATATATTTAGACTTATGTATATATTCATTTAATTTATTATTTTAATAAGCACCGATATGAAAACAATTAGAACAAAAAATTTAAACTGCCTAAATAAATAAAAATTAATAAAATCTTCGTACCATTAAAAAATAAGTGGTCTTATTTAAGTATGTTTTATTTTAATAAATATACATCTTAATTTTAATTTAAAAAACGAATTAAATTATAATACAATTATTACAAGTTACGCAAAATTTAAAATAAAAATATGTGAAATATTGTTTTTGGTATAATTTTCGTTAAGTTTTATTCCATTTTATTTTTTAACACACTTTTAGATTTATTTGAAAAACATTCAGATTTCTTTGACAAGCCCGGTTTTAAACGTTCTTATCCAGCATTATATTATTTTTTTATTCCTTAAAATCTAAACAATCATTTGCTGATTTTTCATAATAACATGGCTCAATGTTAGTCCATTTATTGGACTCTCCCGTAGCGCTGTTAGGGCTAAATGTCGTCGTCACTGGCCGAGATTGAGGATAGCAATGCAAAGGACTAAATGAGTGCAAATGTGACTTCAAAAATACTGGAAATGCTAAACGCTGTTGGATTTGTAGGCTAGATGATGATGATAGGTTCTTTGTAGAGGCCGACGGCTTGTTGTAGTACTGCTTTTGGTTACAGCATCGCTCCATATGATGATGGTGGGCTTTATCTGTTTTTCGGC
The DNA here is from genome assembly GCA_008042475.1 of Drosophila kanapiae. Lineage (NCBI taxonomy): Eukaryota > Metazoa > Arthropoda > Insecta > Diptera > Drosophilidae > Drosophila > Drosophila kanapiae. The sequence continues at coordinate 10,045 of VNJM01003603.1, read as the reverse complement.
GCGGTATTTTTTTTAAATGTTGACCATTTAACCCTTTTGAATCCTGTAAATCAAAATTGGGATTAAACAAACATATGAAATGTTTTATAAAAAATAACCTCTTAAGATTTAAAACGACCTATGTAGAAGAAGAAATTTTAAGGACAATAAATTTACAGTTTCGATTTATGTTTTAATTTCTCAATTTATGGTACCATATATCCTTTAGTAAAATTGAGGAACACATCATAGGTAATTTACTTTTGTGTCTTTGTGAAGTTTTAAAAAATTAATGTCTTACACAATGTGACTAAAAGTTTCTTTTCGGTACATTCCTTAAGTATTCATTTCTTTTAATCCCATACCTCATATATCTTAAATTCGTCATCATTGCTTAATTTCCCTTTGGCTTCCGATGATATTTGAATATGTTCCGTTTTAAAGATTGAAAGCGAAGATCGACTGGAATTTTCAATAGAACAAGAACTGGAAATTAGCTCCAATTGATCCTCAGCATCCTCCTCGGTTGTTATTATATCAACATCGACATCTGCCTCAACATCAATATTTGAACTTGTTGCATGAGAAAGGCTGTTACTTTCACTACTTTCATGATGAATTAAGAATTTACATTCATCTTCCGTTGTCTCAATATCCACAACCTCGTCATCGTCATCATCATCGTTATTATTGCTATAATCGATTATTTTTCTAGAAATACTGTTTGGTAACCTCTCTGTAAAATATTTATTATTCGTATTTTTTTAAAGAAATGGTAACATTTATATTATTTTTGCTTACTTTCTTTATCTAAAATGGGCGAAAAGGCTAAATCGTGGTTAACTATTCTGTGTGAAGTAGTATTATGAGTAAGAACCGTAGTTGTTCTTGTTGCTTGTGATGAGTTAATATTATCATTATTTCTATTTAAATCACTAGATCGCGTATATAATGATGTTGATACTATTGCTGTTGAAGACACAACGGGTTTAAACGCCGAACAGCTTAAAATTGATGGAATTTTATAATCTGAAAGACTTGTCGTTCCTCCTCCTACAGCCGTAAGTTTACGATTCTTATGGGTCGCAATATTATCCGATAGTCGCAGCGTATTTCCCATAACATTTGCTTCTGGTTTCCCCCATGATTTTTGGTAATTTGGATCTAGTTCAACCTTTTCTAGATTTGATTCCGCCTTTTTTGAATAGTGTGGTTCATAATGTTGGTGATCTTTTTGTTGCCACATGCAGTCTACGACAAAATTTCTAGATATTGGCAATATAGAAAGATGATCACCAGATAAAGAAGTGTTAGAACCATCAAAATTAAAGGGGACACCAACTGTGGCAACAACAGCAGCGGTAGCAGCTGCAACAGTACTATATTTATATTGATTATCAAGGGGTGGGCATCGTAATTCTTCTTCCGTTGATAAAGTCTTCTTTGAGTCGCTTTGAAAGTGTAAAGTTGGTGTTGGTGGAGAATTACAGGAAGTTCTTCCTCTAAGAACCCCTGATATTAAGGGTGATGAAGGCGAGTTTCGATTACAATTATTATTAATATTATTATTATTACTACTAACACTACTTCCAACCAATCTCTTTCTCGTCCCACCATTAAACATTGCCTTGACATCTTCCCAAGCGTGTATAATTTTCTCATCAGTAGTATTATGTCCATTTAATAGAGTCATATGCCGGCGCCATGAATTAAAATTTGCAGCATCTGGCTGAACATATCTATCATTTGTGGTTATCCGATGTGAATGAAATATAAATTTATTAGGCGAGAAAAACATTCCACAATATGAACATTTTATGCATTTAGCTCGCGAAGAATTATAACGGGACGGTAGAAATGAACCGCGACAGCCCCATGCACACTTGTGCTGAACGCTAAACGCAAAATCATCGGGCAATCGTGGTGGTGTATTATCTCCCAAAAAACTTTTACATAATCGCTCCGCTTCTCTGCGCGTTATCATTCCACAACGACGCGAACTCACTGGCATTGCGCCAGCTCTTCGTAGTATTTCCAATTGTACGGGCGTACACTGTACACAAGTAATGCCCAATGCCACTCTTCTATTATGTATCTCGTTATAGCTAAATTGTTTGAGCAAAGTATTAGAGATTTGGGCCAAACACAAACGCTCCTGTCCTTCAATATATAATGATACAATGGGAACGCCATATAGAAGAACTGAGCTAACCTGAAAATGAATTACATATTTTAGTTATAAAGGTGAACACTTAGATTAGAACAGAGATGTTTCGGGCTTATTACGATTTTTTAATTCACTTTAAAAGGTTATATGACATATTTTCACTTAATTTTGGTACGTACATTATTTGACCTCTGAAGGGCCGCCGGACTTTTTTCCATTTCAATAACAGGGGAATCCACAGATGCAGGCGTCATAGGGATACTTTCAGCTAACGACATTAAAATGATTTGGTTTTGTGATAAATACTTTTAATGTCTCAAAATGTTACCTATCTACATATGTATATACAAGAGGTTTTAATTTGATGTTTACTTACATTTCGAATATATCCAATTATGTCAAGGAAATAAGTCAAAATATTTATATCTAAAAAAGAAGAAAATGTTTTTGATTTAATTTTATGTACCCAATTCGCAATGTGGAAAAGGCGGTTAATTAATTTTCGCCTATTCCTTATTTCGTTTTAGGGTACGATCTTGATTCGGTTAAAAATAACGGTTATTGTGATAAGTAGAAATTTAATATTAAACTTTACCTTCATATATGTACGTGCATAATTTAGTATGCACAAATTAATAATAACATTTAGTATGTACTCTTTGTTTAACTTCCTAATTGTTATTGTGGTAATGTTTTAATAAAAATTTTATAAATCCGTTTGAGCATGAAGGTTGTAGTGTTGTAGGGTTAGTTTGATCCCATTCTTGCTTTAATGCCTTCTTATGATCTTATACCGTATTAAATCGGCGATTCTTATACATCTTATACATTTTATTTATTATGGGCGTCGTATTGCTAGGAAATGAACACACTTCTCGGCACACCCAAATCCAGCCGGAACTATTAATGATCACACACCATTATTTCGTTAATAGCTGAGTTATCGTTGCTTTTATCGCTCGAACATTTGGGGCAGAAGCCACGACGATCCAATTAGAATATAAGACCATCCTTAGAATATAAAACTTCGTCCAAAATTTGTAATTATACCGCTTCAGAAGCCTCGGAACAGCGTCGCCGGAGGACTACATATGTAAGAGTTTCTTTCTCGCTTAAAATTTGGTTAATAAGTCTTTTAGATATGTCAATCTTTAGTTGATCTTTGGTTGATCTTGTTGGTTGAATTGCTAATCCCTGAACTTGCCTCTAGTACTGTGCATCGATATTAGTGAGCTTGGCGATTTCATATATCTCCTGAATTTTGTAAAAGTTTGTAATGGCTATGACTATTATAGTCTCTCGTCAATATAAGAAACGGTCTTGCCAGATTCGACCTATCCTTTGATCATACCGCTATCTTCATCCTACAAATGTGTTTCTCGAGGTATTCTATATCGGTAACAATATCGCAATAATCGTAATTTGCACATACTTATGCTTATGAAAATCACGAGTTGCTACAATTATTAGTAAGAAACATAACATAACATAACATGAAGACAAAAGAAGGTCATTGGAATATGATCTTAATTAATCAGAATACTTTCGAGAAAATATAAGGAAATTAAAACGGATAAATTCCATGAGCCAGAACCTTTATATAAAAAAAAAGATAGGGCATGTTATTTGTTTTTAATTATTTTTGATTTATATAAATATTGTACATATTGTTTAAATATGAATATTCAACACCCGAGGACCATTATCATCCTACTCTCGAAATAGTTTTCGAAACATTATCTCTGCCAGTAGTCGATCATGTACCCCGAAGAACTCGTTTATTTAGGAAAACCAACTTTGTTGACTTAAATCATCACCTCCAAGAATCTGATTGGTCTTTCCTTGATTCTGCTCTTGAACCACCCATTATAATAAATAGATTCCATAGTCTGCTTAACGCTGCGCTAGACTTGTTTGTTCCATCCAGAACTTCTACTGTGATTTCATATAAGCCTCCTTGGATTACTCGACAACTTACATATCTGAAGAACATAAAAAATAGACGTTTCAAGAAATATAAGAATTCTGGGTCAGATTTTGACCATTCAAATTATTTACGTGCCAGGTTGACCTTTTGCAACATAATTCTGAATGTTATCAAAACTATCTTTCTCGCTGTAAGGTGGAATTTAAGGACAATCCTAAGCAATTTTATTCATTTGTTAAATCTAAAAGAAAAACCTCTTCTTTTCCACCATCGCTTCATTTTAACACATCTGTGGCCAGTAGTGATTCCGATATCGCTAATTTATTTTCAGAGTTTTTTCAAACCACTTACTCGTCAAATCCGCTTACTAATTCCACTTCTTACCCCTACTCTCTGCCTTCTTTCGATAATATTTTTATTCCAATTATAGGTGAAGATATTGTGTTGGAAAATATTAAGCTTGCGAAATCTTCATTCTCTGCGGGCTTAGATCAAATTCCTTGTTGCATTCTTAAACGTTGTGCCACGGCATTGTCAAAACCTCTTTCCAAATTATTCAATTTGTCTTTACATCACAGCTATTTGCCTGAAGTCTGGAAAGAATTCTTCATTTTACCGCTTCACAAAAAAGGTAGTCGTTCCGACATAAACAACTATAGGGGGATTGCCAAGCTCTGCGCTATTCCCAAATTGCTCGAGTTAATCATTACCTCGCAGCTTCAATATCAATGTTACTCTTTAATTTCGCCATCTCAGCACGGTTTCATGAAACGCCGTTCTACTACTACCAATCTCCTAGAATTTACATCCTTCATAAGGAATGGCTTTAAGCTAAAATCTCAAGTTGACGTAGTTTTCATAGATTTTAGTAAGGCGTTCGATTCTGTTAACCATGACCTCCTGCTAAATAAACTAACTCTGCTTGGTTTTCCTAATATTCTAGTAAGCTGGATCAAAATGTACTTATCTAACCGTACCCAAAAAGTTTTATTTAATAACTTTCTTTCTCAAAATGTCTTCGTTACTTCGGGAGTTCCACAAGGTAGTCATTTGGGACCATTTCTCTTTGGTTTATTTATCAATGATCTACCCTCTGTAATATTAGATTCATTACCATTGATGTACGCGGACGATGTTAAAATCTGTATGCACATTAAAAACAATCAATCTCACGTTTTATTGCAAAACGACTTAAACTGTATGATATCTTAGTGCGTTATCAACGGGCGTCATTTAAATCATTCTAAATGCAGTGTCATGTCCTTTTACCGTTCTAAGATATATGTCTCAAATTATTTTCTTGGGCCAAACATCATAGAGCGTATTTCTACTGTATTTCACCTTGGTGTTCTTTTTAATCACAAATTAAATTTTTCCGATCACATAAGTGTTTCAGTGGGAAAGGCTAGAAGTGCTTTAGCATTCATAAAACGTTGGGCCAAAGAGTTCGACGATCCCTATACCACCAAACTTCTTTATATCTCGCTAGTTCGCCCCTTGCTTGAATATTGTTCTTGCTTATGGTCATCCCAGTATGCAAAGTATCAAGAGCTTATCGAGCTTATCGGTGCAGAAGCAATTTCTTCTTTTTGCCTTAAGGGGTTTAAATTGGACATGCCGACACTGCAAGACACTGTGAGACGGAGTATATCGTTAAAAAATTCTCCTACTGGGTCGGGTTCAAGATTTTTTACTAAGATTAATATTAAGTTTTAATGTTAACAGCCAATTATTTGTTAATATAACCAAATAAAAAACAAAATAAATATTTCCCTTTGTAGGTTTAATCACATATGGGTCTAGCCTTAACAGCCTTCACTGCGCTTTTCAACCTTTGAGGAGAAGGTGCCTTTTCACAGCACAGCGACGTCACATTAACGCTGCACTTTAAAGTGGACAAACATACGCAAATTATCTCCGATTTCAATTATTTAAAATTGTTTTTAAAGTTAATAAGTTCTTCTACTGAAATTACTTTGATTTATTTATTATTTGTTATTGTGTATTTTTAATTACTACTTTTTTGTGTATTGTGATCATAATTTTTCCTGTTTAAGTAGACTTTTTGATATGTTGCACCCCGATCCCCCCTTTATAAGTGTTATCAGTGTATTAGTCAATGTTTTAAGGTAATAAAAATTTTAAGTTATTATAAATTAATAATCTCAAGCTCTTTTGCTGTTTTCAATGTAAAATTTTCGATGCAGGCTGCTGATCTTCGTTTGTTTTTGTGATTTTTCTTTTGCGTTCGTCATTTGTTTTGTCATTTCTGTTTACCAAACATTTTGCTTATTATTTTTTTCAATTTTTATGTTATCGCTTTCATGTAACTGTGAATTTTCACGGATGTATGTACATTTTTGATCTTTGATGCACTCAAAAGATGACAAATTCAGAATGCAGACAAAAACTCGTGATGTGATTTGTTTAGTAAAAGAAAGTATTGAAAAAAAAAGGCTACGCAGTTGATATAAATTATCTTGACAATTGTATTGACTACATTTGCTTATTGTTCTAAATACAATCAAATCAAAAGTTCAATTGATCAATATCAATCCAATTGGCTGAACGCCATTGAAACCATTGCAATTGAGCCACTTGAGTTTCAAGTGCTGAATGTGGACGACCAAAAGTTGATTTGGCTGAGTCCTCAAAAAGGTCGAAACGTCGTAGAGCGCTGCTCGAAAAACATGATGAGTCTGCAGTTTCTGTTTTGCGCTCAGCCGATTTTCCACCGATCTTGAAGTCCCCCGAAGCATATATTGAAAAGGTTTTATCGCTTCTAATGGACACTGGAATAACGAAACACCAATACTTATTTATTCCTGAATTCGTAAATAGTGAAGCTCCTTCATGCGTATTGCCAAGATTTAAAACTTCAAGATATCCAAAGGACATAACAGTAGAGAAAACATATGCAGAAGTGGATCTGCAGAGTCTACTAGACAATACATCGATTAGTATTTTACAGCTCAAAAAAACTGTAATTGAAAATTATCTTGATGACACGGAGAACGCATTAACATTAATTGGAAAATGGGGATTTAATGGCAGTACTGGGCACAGTGAGTACAAGCAAAAGTTCTCAAATTGTAATGACGATAATAGATGTCTTTTTGCAACATCGTACGTCACACTTCAGCTTATAGATGAAAGAAGCTCCAAAAAAAAAAAGGGAAAAATCTAAGGCTACACGTTATTGTAGGCCAGTAAGAACTCAATTTAAAAAGGAGACCGCCACCATTGAAGAAGAATCGTATATTAAAAATAAAATAGACAACTTAATGCATACCGAATTTCAAATTTCCAATACGAAATTACTCATAAATCATAGCCTTCAACTTACTATGGTAGATGGTAAAGTTTGCAACGCGTTAAGACACTCGTCGTTCATGAAATGTTTTATATGGTGTGCAAAACCTACCGAAATGAATGATTTAGAAATATGTCTTACAAAAAAAGTTGAGAACATGCGAATTTCTTGCAGGTTGGAAACAAAAAAGTGGCAAGCAAGATCCGCAGAACAAAAGCTTAAAGTACTGCAAAGAAAACAACGAATCCAAGCGGAATTTTGCAAAGAAATGAGAATAATTATTGATAAGCCAAGAGACGCAGGAAAAGGAACTTCCAACGATAGAAATACTGCCAGGAATTTTTTCGGGAACCCAAGTTTGGCATCTAAGATTACAGGCATTGATGAAGATGTGATAAACCGATGCGTGACGATCTTGCAAGCTTTAGCATCATGATATTCTGTTAATGTTAAGAATTTCGAAAGCTATGCCTTGGATAATGCTAAGCAGTTAATAAAAAAAATATCCATGGTACTATCTTCCAGCGACAGTGCATGCAATTTTAACTCACGGTGCGCAGGTAATAGAAAATGCGTTGCTGTCAATTGGAGAACTCTCAGAGCTGCGGAGTCCAACAATAAAGAAATTAAGAAATGCCGTCTTCAACATACTTGGAAGATGTCTCGCATATCGACAAATAAGGATTTAATGAATATACTTCTTTTACGTTCTGACCCCTTATACTCTTATATATATTTTTTTTTTATTTTATTTTTTTATTTAATTTTTATTTACAATCTATCTATCTGAAGATAATAAGTAAATTGTATGACTCTTATATGTTTAAAATTTTTTTTTTAGATTTTTTTAAGATATTTATGGACGCTGCTCCGTACAAGTCCAACCACAGTACAAAGGTTAAAAAGCGTTCTCACCGAGCACAGATTTTCTCCTTAAATCTTTCCTCCATCTTGTGTGCGGATAAATACAATTGACATCTTTCGCTCACGGATTCACAGATGTTTATTTTGTTGAAGTGGCAACGCTACTAAATGTGTCCCTTACGACATTTCGTAAATGTTAATACCCAACCTAACGAAACATCAGAAAGTTCTTCATCAAGCTTTATGGGTTATATATGAAGTTTTCCGCTCACGGCATTTTCCCGTCGATGTTAATACTAGGCTTTGTAAACTATGATTTCTTTGAAACTTCACAAATTAGGTCTTGACTCTGTCGGCGTCCGCAAGTAAGTGAACGCGAATCTTCATGCGTGTCCAATCAATAGCAATATCGATTGAACTCTTTCTTATCTTTCGTTAGTTCCTTAGTGTTTAATACATAATATTTACACTATTTACATTCGGCCGACCTGAATACAGATCGATCATTAAAATAATGACGCAAAACTTGTATTAAATCCATGGAGCGCTTGGAAGTTTTTGATTTTTATTGACTTGCAAAAAACTTAAAAGTAGATTGGTCTCTGCTGATAATTCTGGTGTTGGTGTTGTTTAGGGTGTTAAAGTGTTTGATTGAGCGATGATGTGCGACAGTTCCCCTCTAGGAGACCAACCTTCTATTGACCCCTTGGAGCCGTTGTTATCACAGGCCTCTCAACCCACCTCAGACTCGAGTTTTTGCTGTCAGATTGTAGAGGAAATGGAATACAAATATTTTTTTTAGCTTACCAAGGTGACTTTATAGGTCAACTTAATTTCCACGTACCGATTAGAAATACTACCTCCCATTTACCTTTAGTGTTGAGCCAATGTATCATCTTATGAAATGCACTAGTGTACTGAGCGTTCAGCTGCCAAAGTAGTGATGGGTACAGCGAACATCGATGTTTTACAAGTTTTGAAATCGATGAATCGCCATTGTTGACGACTGAAAGTGGTTAATATCAAGAACTTCGTATTAAGCATTATCAAAAACACGGCTTATCTTACTTTGGGTACTTTGGGGCAAATTTCTTATGGACTTTTGTTACTATTTTTGGACTATTTTATGTTAATTTCTATATTGGGAATTTTGAATGCTGACGCATGCTTTCTCACGGAGTTTTACAATATCTTTAGGTTCGTCATTGAATTTATTATCTAAACATTCAGAAAGCCCATCAACTATAGGTCTCTTTTGCATTACTCCAAAAAATACGACACTAGGTGCTTCTTGAGTCCTACTATGTAGTGCGTTGTTAATAACATACTTCCCTTTAATAAGTAATTTCTACCAATTGGACTGACTAAGATTTTTTGATCCCTCATTTGCTCCGTTTGTAGAATCAGGTATACGTCATCTGGTTTTTCACCCTCGATTCCATCTAACGGTATTAATTTTTTAAAAGCTCCTCGCGGAACTTCATTTACCAAGATCACCTCCCCAGGCAATTTCACTACCGTACTACAAGGTCTCTCTATTGCCCTTTAAAAGGCTGTCTTCTAACTCACTACTTACATAAACTACTACTACTACTTTCTACTAAGAGTTTGCCCTAAGGAATGGGAATCTGTAATTATTCTTAACACCCTATGCTCTAGGCATAGTCCGAAACGGCGCAAAGCATTATTTCTGGCGAGTGTTTTCAACTCAAAACAATGCTTTTACCGTGTTTTTACCAGAACACAACAAATCCGGATGCATTTTCTTTATAATCTTGCGGTTGCAACGTTTAGC
>VNJM01003597.1:0-79934 GCA_008042475.1 Drosophila kanapiae | reverse complement strand
TTTCCACTATCTTCCTTTAGCTATGTCATTAACTATGACTTCCCGCGGAATATCGAGGAATATGTCCACCGCGTCGGACGCACAGGCCGGGCCGGCAAGACGGGAACCGCCATCAGCTTTGTGACACGAGAGGACTGGGCCCAGGCCAAGGATCTCATTCATATCCTTGAGGAGGCTGGCCAGGAGGTGCCCCAAGAGCTTCGCAACATGGCCCAGCGGTTTAGTGCTGTGAAACAGAAACGAGCTGGAGGCGGCCCCAGACGCCGAGGCAATGGCGGCGGCGGTAGTGGATTTTTTAACCCTAACCGATTCTTTCCATAATCGCATCCACAGATGCCTTCGAATTTGTTAATCAAAAGATGTAGGATTTCGATATGTTCTGATAGAGCTATTAAGCTGGCGGAATTTACAAGTTTACCTTTCCAAATCGAATTATTTGATTAACAAAATATATGTATATCCCTTGCCTGGATTTCACACACAATTGACGTATTATTTTTGCTAAAAGTAATTGTATTTATTTGACAACTTGGGCATCTGCCGGTCTAACCTGAAGTTTGGTGTCCTGGCGATAGATTAAGGGGTTACACACACCTCTGTAGATATTTCGAGAATTTGTTATACTGCTAGGAATCTTTAAAGGACTAAACCATTTTCCAATTAAGATTAGGTCCGAAGTTATATCAATTTGAAGTCAGCACTCTTGCAACAGGGTGCTCCTTCAAAGTTTCTTTCTTTTGCATTTTTCCATTCGAAGAATCAAACACTTATATAAATATATTTGTTGTCAATAAACTTTCAATATATAAAAATGATTATTCTATGAGTCCTGAATCAAAATAATACAACTCATTGCATGAAATGCGAGGAATCCGGGGCAATTGAAACCCTGAGGCATCTCATTTGTGATTGCCCGGCTCTTTTACTGGCAAGGATTAAATACCTATGTAGGTTTCCCATTACTGGCATCGTTAAAATATGCATTCGGGAGAGACACCTAATAACACCTAACCCTAGCAAGCACGTGCCTGATGTCGCAAGAGCCAGTGTATACGCACAGACAGTGTATACGTCTGGCCATGCCAGACAAAAAGCGATCAGAAAAGAAATTAAAATGTAACTTCTACATGTTAAGAAGGCATTCATATCTAGAAAATAATTCAGTATTTTATTAAAACATAATCTCTGCCTCATCATATAGTGAAGCAGTGCCCAAGAACCGTTAGGTGCGCAGCAGTTGGAAGCAGTTCGGACCGCTAATGCAGCATCCATTGCCGCAGACGGGTACCCCTCCTGAGCGAAGAAAGCGTCGGCAGAATAACGGGGGGCCCCGGTAGTCGCGCTGGTAGCAGCGGCGCTCGCACACCATCCCTCCGGCCGGGACCTGTACAAAAGTCATCCTGCAATGGCCGCCGCCTAAGATCTGTGCGTAAGTCGGCAGCGACACCAGCAGCACTAGCAGAACCGTGGCGAGAAGAAGCGAGTAACGGTAAACGGCGGCCATCTTACTGTCCGCTCTCTTGCGGTTCCTCTCTGTCTGCGTTGCTGAAGCTGCAGGGAATGCGTTTTATAGTTGCGGCTACCGACGAACACACACGCGGCAACAGAAGCTTCCCCTCAATAACGGCGGGCAACAACGGTTACCAAAAGGCGGTAGCAGTTGTTGCTGTGGCTCTGCAACAAAAGCCCGCGCATCTGTTCTTTATGTATGTATTTGTTTTCGTTGTTGTTGTGTGATTTCAATTTGCAAATGCCAGAGAACGGAAAAGCGAAGAGAAAAGGCAAAAAAAAAACAATCAATTATAAGCGGGAGATAAAACAAAAAGCGCAAATTGAACTGGGCGTAAATATAAAAAACAAAAAAAAACAAAAGCAAAGCCAGGCCAGAGAGCAGGAGACAAGAGAAGAAGGAGGAGAATAATGACCGCAAGACCGCGACCACCTGACGCAATTGCTGCTCGATGGCTCGCGGGTGTGTGTGTGTGCCTGAGGATGTTCGTGTGGGAGCACGCTATGCTTGTATGGGATGTTCGGCTTTGTAAACTTGTGTCCACGACACAAGGCAATCGTAGCGAAAAGGAGGAACACAAAGCAGACGCGGTGAGAAGCGCGAAAAAATGAGACGGAAATGGAGACCAAGCCTGCGTGTTGAAATCAAAGATAACGACATATCAACGGCGTCATAAAAACGTGACATCAATTTTATTGCCGTCAGAAAGATGAGCCAGCGGCGACGTCATCGTTCACGCGTCGCGCCGCAGAAGGTCACGCAAAAGGCAAAACGAGGAAGGGATAAGATAATGCTACATATGTATGTATGTATGTATGTACATACATATGTATGTATATATGTATGTATGAATGTCCAGGGGTCTAGTGTCCAACAGCATCACGCGATGCACACTTTTGGCGGCGCTGCCCAAAATTATCCAACGGAATATGAAAAGATTTACTTATGTATGTATGTACATACATATGTATGTACATAGAAGTGAGAGATCGGAGAGGCAATTTTAGTCAATATATATGTGTACATACATACATACATACATATGTACATATTCAGTTTAATTTGAATCTAGACAAAAAATAGTTACTTTTTTTCTAAAGGGTTTCTATGTATGTATGTATGTTGTACATATATTTGAACGTAATGTATGTATGTATGGAAGTGTATCTCCCGTTTTTGCACACAGCAATAACTTCTCATAAGTTTCGTTTACTTTCGCCAATTATCCCGTTCTCTCTCTCTCTCTGTCTGTGTCTCTCTCTCATTCTATTAGCGGTCATTGCTATGTATATGTATGTAGCTGTATATGTTTGCTGTTATCCTACCGCACCGTTAGCGACAAATATTTTCACAATAAAATTCCTATTGATGTTTATTCATGCTGCTGCTGTACTTTTCCTGTGCTTTGCGTTCCCCGCCCCACACCCATTACCAACGATTTTCGAGGCAGTCAAAGAGGCGCCACCAGCACACGCACACCACACATATAAACGAGTCACTGAGAGCGATTACTCTCTCACCGGCGACAAAGTTGTCGGATTCGCATCCATTGGACTGGAATTATTATTGAATGAACTTGTGCCATTTCCGCAGTCCATTTCGCAATAATCAATTATTGAAGACCCGCCAATAAAAGAACAAGACGAGCGCCCAAGCTCGAGCCTGAGCCGCTGCCCATTTGCCTGATTAATTATTGACAGCTCCCCTGGTGCGTATTAAAATTCATTTGATGTGTTTCTTGTCGCCTGGCCACCTACGTGCGGATGCTAGAGCGGGATGGGACGACGACTGTTGACATCGCATATTTCAGACATTCGGACAAGTTTTGCTGCAGCATAAATAAATAAACGAATCGAATCGAATCGCAAGCCGCCGCTCCGGGATCCGATCGCTTATCCGGCGCCATCGTCATCGGCATCGCAATCGGAATCGCCTTTGTTATCGCCCGAGTGCCAGAGTTCATCTTGCCCCGTCTCTCCACCCTCAACTCATCCACCGCCTCCTCCTCCTCCTCCTCCTCCTCCTCATCCTGCACCACCTTTCACGGCGCCCACGCAGCACAGTTGATTAATCGTCGCTCGAATCACGTACAGCGACAAATGTCGCAGGTGAAAATACCAAAGTGCCCGCGGAGTGGGCGGGAGTGCGAGTGGGTGAGCTACAATAAGCCTCGGTTTGGTCCTGCCGCCTCATCACAGTGCTGCCATCATGGCATTTTTCCCACCAAACATTCATCAGATGAAGATGAAGAGAAGGCATAACACCTGTTAAGGTTAGTGCGTTGTGTTTCGCTCTACAGCACAAATCGATGGTTAACAGAACTGTTAGTTTGGAGAGATTTGTTTTTTATCAGTTAGCTATTGGAGACTTTAAGTGTGGGCGTATTTGATCGTATTAGTTTAAGTTGGTAGATCTTTTTAGCCATAATAAGCAAAGCGTGTTACAATAAAAAAAACTAGTGAACTGGGAAAAGTGAATGTGATTTTTAATAAAGCTACTGTTAACGTTGGCTTTGTTTATGAATTTTTCTTTTCTTTGGATATCCTGGCAGCACTCGTTTGCCTTGATGCCACGTCGCTCCCCTTCCATGTCCGTCTTTATCTCTCTGTCCCGTTCGCACGCTCGCTGGCTTCGCATTAACATAAATAAATCACTTGCCGCCATCAATCAGTCTGTTTGCATTTGCGCAGGCAGCCGCAACACTTCACCCCCTCTCCCACCATTTCGCTTTCGCATTGCTTTGTTGTCGTCGCCGCTTTTTGCTTTATGCTTACGCGCATTTTTCTTTGATTTATTGATGTCTCGACTATTAAGCAATTAAGCAATCTCGCTCTTTCCCCTAACTTTCGTGCTGCCCCTGCTCCCGTGACCATCCAACTCGCACCGTAACTGTTGCCCTGCAGAATCCTACTCTCCCACACGCCCCCGCTCCTCCTCTCTTTCTCTCTCTCTCACACTATGTGCCGCGCTAACGCTTATTCATTCCCTATGTAAATAAGTAATTATGCAATACAAATGATGCCTGCGGGAAGGCCACTGCCACGCCCCATACATCACCTCATTTTCCCGGCACGCCCACAACTGCTTATTTGGGCGGCAAATAAATTTGTTTGTCCACATGCGCAGGCAGATTTATGAGACGGCCGTTCCTCTCCAACATTCTCCAACTCTCCCACGCTGCATACTTTCAAGAGCTCTCCGACACACACACACACACAGCATTGCACGCACACGTGTGCATATAGAAAGCCTGCGAAATGAGCTCAATAATTAGCAAAGAGAAAGAGAGAGAGAGAGACCGAGTAGTAATCTCGCACACCAAATGAGCAAACATATAATGAAATAAATAATAATAAAAGGAGCAGCAGCCCCAGCCACTGCGGGTTGGGGCAAAGAGAGACGGGGCACACACGTGTGTCCTGACCAACTTTCGCCAAACTTTTCGTTTCTAGTTTTTTGCTAAATTTTTAATACAAAATGCGAAAGGGCAGAGGCATGCATAAACTCGGCTATGTATGTGTATTCATAAGGTTACCACACTCGCAAACGCACACACAACACACAAACCGTATTCCCGTTAGGGATACGTTTTTTTTTAGCAAAAAAAAGTAAAATATAAAATAAAAAAATATGTAGAGAGAGCGCAACCGAAAACCAATGAAAAAAAATTATCTGCGAGTTCTGCAGCAGTGGCATATGTCTTTGAGAATATAAAATACCAAAACAGTTGCGAAAAATAAAAGAAAAAAGTGACTGGAGCAAAAAAAATGGCGGAATAAGTTGCAAGTCAGAGCTTACAAAGTACAAGAGAACAGTTTTGGCCAATAGTATGCACTGTGTTTATGGGACACGTGCACCGAAAAGTAAGTGCACGGTGAATAATAATAATAAATGTATGATGGCTTTTAATCGATTAAAGTTTATCGCAGAAATCACAGATAATTGGTTTTTGTGAGAAAATATGTACATATATTGTCTCTAATTATCCATAAATAACATAATCAGGTTTTTGATCACCTTCCACGTATGTATATAATTATGAGTAATCAATGGGAGAACCCACTTCCTTGTGAATACGTGAACATAAATAAAGCAAACAATTTCTAAAAGATATTAAAGAAAAAAAAAAGTTTTTATAAGTATTTTTTAATACAATATTATAGCGTAATCACTGTCATTTACTCCCCATACCCCAAATAATCAAACATAATCATTTAGCTCACACCCTTCCTCCCCCTAGGTAATTACTAAATACAATGTCTCGAAATGCAGCCCCAATATTCAGTGGCATTGTTTTTGTAAAGTTTCCTGGATCGCCGAACGCCTGGAACGAAAGAACATAAAGAAACCAACACCGGGAGCTACTTACAGCTAATGTATTCACTTTTTTTTATAAATACTATTGTGTTATCACATTTGTTAAGTAAAAACCTTGAACTCCCAAATACGAAGAAGTGTAAAATATTCAAAAGCTCCATAATTATCGCTCTGAAGGCGCCATTTTTTCCATTTCTCATTAAGTAATAAATTAAACGAATTACAATAGCTTTAAATTGGCCAAAAAGTAGAAGAAAAAAGGCTAATAAAGAGGTCTTCGGGGCAATAACGAATATGATCAAAGTAATTTTTGGTGGCCATAAAAAGGGCAGGGCTAAGAATTAGAAATCAATGTTTATTGTATTGGCAATTATCGTACGAAAGTGTTTCTGTTTATTTCCCAGTTTACCACCCAGAGAGCGCTGACTTTTGCTTCAGACTGTGCGTGGCGGTGCGGCTGCCATTTCACTTTGCCACTGAACTCGGCCGAAATTTTCCTTTACAGTTTACAGTTTCGGCGAGTGATTCCAAAATAGACAACGACCCCTCTGGCCCCCTGCCACCCGCTGCCCACCATTTAAAGGCCCTCAAACAATCAACAAAAAAAAAAACAAAACGAAGAAGAAATGTTTACTGCCTGGCGAAACAAAGCCGAAAAATTGCCTTAAAGCTGGAAATGCCCCACCTTCCGTCGTCAGGCCGAACGAAGCACACAAAGAGAAGTCACTCGGCCAAAACGTGCTACAAAAAAAAAGAACATAAAAAAAGAAGGCAAAAGAAAGAAACTATTTTCAAACTCTCACACAACTTGGTCAGCCAACAATAACAGGGCAGCTGGGGGTCGATGGCAATGAGGCTGCCAAAAAGTGTTCGCAAAGTGCGAGCCAGGCAAAAGTCAAGGGCAGCCAAGAAAACCGAGTTGAAACCAAAGCGAACCCAACCAGACCAGACCAACCCAAAACCGAAACCAAACTAAACCAAACTGGACCCAAGAAAACCCCGAAAAAAACCAATCAATAATTGCTGGTGACTCGAAAAAAACACAAGAAAACCAAAAGGAAATGGAGCAGCAAAAGTGCAGGCCGCGCCACGGACAAGGACGCGAATACCGAATACGGTTTGCAGAACGACGGATACCAAAAAATACGGAGGCAGGGATCCGGAGAAGCGGCAAGAGACCCTGAATGTGCGTACACAGGATAACTGGAAAATCCTCTGAGCAATCTTGTCTAAAATCCCAAAGATCCCTGAAGTATATGGTTCACGCTGATCGCACAATGATAATATCATAGTTAATACTTGACAAATCAAGCCTAAAGCACTTTAGAATAGGTTTTTTTTTATAGAAACTGCTCTGAATTTGAAATATTCAAAACGGCATCTAAGGGTATGGAAAATCATACGAAAAAATAAATTAAGGGGCTGTCATATTCATATTTTTGATGATTTTTGACCACCTCCCCCTATATAATCAAGAGTAATTATTGAAGTAGTAAAATTGTTGTTTTAGACCACCCTACCCCCAAGAATCAAACATAATTGCTGAACTCCCTCCCCATAGATAATAAATGGACAGCACCTTATCACAAGACATTAACTATTAAAAGTCTCAATAATAATAATAGTTATAATCAAACCCTGACCTAACCCTTACATATTCATTAATATTGCTGTAGATTTGAAATCGATTAAAAAGCTTTCATCTCTGGGATCCAGAGAGTTTATCGATAAATTTAAGCATCAAAACCAGTGTAAAAATATCGTGTTTTCATAGCATGTCAAGACCCTAGTTAATCAATATATCTTATTTAGCGTGCAGCATTGGAAATATTAAAATACATATATAAATATATATCCTTAGGAGTTGTGGATCATTTCAATGAATTTTCGATATTTTCTAAAAAGTCACCTTAATCTCTAAACAACTTCGAATTAAAATCTAACTTTAATGTATCTTGACTCTGTTCTAAGATGATATATGTACATATTTCTCATTCCAAATTGGTTTAGTTTTCGTGCCAAGTTTATCAAAACTTCTGGCGCTGCTGCCATTTATTTTGTTATATTTGCTTTAATCGTCCTTCTCTAAATTACCCGTCTAACTTTGGATTCATGCGATGTTTTGGTCCTTGTTTCAATAGAACTTTGATGCATGTTTGAAGGACCAGGAGCAGGAGCAAGAGCAGGAGCAGGTAATTGATATCCAGTGGCAGAGAAGAGACTACACATCTCACCCTCAGACATAATGTGCAACATTCGGTCGAGTGACAGCTTTAAAGGGTTTGGGGGGGACATGCAACAGGACTTCCATTGCTCTCGGCCTTATCTGCACCGTCCAATCCTCCTTACAAATTGCGGCCATGATGGATGGTGGTCCCAGTCTGGTCCCAGTTCGCCCAACAATCGAGCTGAGAGCTGGAAGAGAAATGGGAAAACGCGCGGGGGAGTCACAAAACTTTCGGCACAGTCAATTGCGGCAAAATGTCACTCAATTTAAACTTGCCACTAACCGAGTCGTCTGTCCCTCCTCCGCGCCCTCGCTCTTGTCACACATTTAGATCCTGGCTACCTGACTGCCTCACTGCCTGACTAACTTGACTTTGCCACCCAGCTTCCATGGGAACTGCCTTCCTGTTCCTGCTGGCAAACACTTGCAACTTTTATTTGCTGCAACTTTTCGCTGCTGCCCATTGAAATCATCACCGCCGACCCTCCCCTCCCTCGTCACCTCTTAAAATGAAAATGAAAATGCACCTGAGTCGAGCGGCACCGACAGCTCACGGCATCGAAATTGAAACCAAAATCAAGCGTAAAATTCATTTAAAATGTTCACACCCACGCTGGCCGACCCATGGGATTCCCTGCTCTCACCACCTTCACTATGCGAGTGCTAAAAACACAAAAAGCTAAAAAGAAAAAAAAAAACGACAGGAATTTGACAAAAATTGAGGAATTCCTCACTGCGTTTGTGGGCTGTGTTCAGGGATGGACTGTCATCACCAATCGAGGAGAGATAAGTAACTGAAAAAAACCGGAAGTGGTAAGTTGGAGTTTATAAGTTGAATGTTTAAGTAACTCGATAATATACAGTATTTTAGTTTTCATTAACTTACAAGATTTAAATCCGTGACGCGTGGGTGTAAAATGGTAGGACGTTACGCATCTTATTCTTTATATTGTCTCTGATAGAATGCTGTGAGAAATCCCCTCAAGTTTGGGTTGAACTTCACATTCTTTGACTAAAACTATTTTCTTTTGAAAAAGTATATAAAGTAAATTTGTCGAATTTGGCGAATTTCCAAACGAAAGTGATTTCTGTGGCACCCTCAATGATTTAAAGATCCTTCAGCCCTGGTTCCTTTCCGGTTTAACCTTCATTTGCTTTGGCTAAATGCGTTCATTGGGGCGTCATTTCGGGGCAGGCGATAGAGGTGGGCGTGGCTCGTGTGTGGGTAATTGTTGGCGCGGTTGATTTGATTGAAAGTCGTGTGGCAAGTGTCAAAATGGAATGGAAGCAAGTGCTCCGCTAGGTGGGGGAATCCCCGAATGCGAAGTGGAGTGCGGTTGGGATTGGGTTGAAGATGGGTTGGCTTGGGTTTTGGAGAGTTGGAGGGACATCAGCGATATCGTTGGCAGGGCGTGTCGCTGAGCCTGGCATATGATTGTGTAATTGATTTGATCAATAGAAGGCCACGGGGCGGAGGGTGGGGGGCCAGAAAGTGGAAAATTTGCTGCCTTAGCTATTTGCTGGGCGAAGGAAAGCAATTTGGTGGGCTTAAGAACAGCGCAGGGAAAGCTCTTGGTGCGGGAGGAATCTACGCACGTACGCTCTGTAATTTGGTGTTTCTTTTGGTGATTTTTAATACCCTTAAAGAGGGTAGTCATATCGTGGTGAATCCTGGCAATCTTCTTGCGAATGGTCCTCTTTTATTTGACCTATTGCCGGTATTGTCTAATCCTAGAACGAGCACTTAATATTTAATAAACAATAAAGAATACAAGATAATTGCACAAGATTTATGCACAAAAATATAAGGATAAATATCATATCGATAATATCGTATACTTTAATATGTGGAAATTTTAAATATCGAAAAATATCGTAATCCTAATAAACATAGGTTTTTTTTTTAACAGAATATAGATTTATTGCATGTATATCGCCACGTTGAAATATCTACTAAACAAATATAGAGTTTCGCGGGAAAAGCTTATACATTATCGATATTTTCTGTCACTCCAACTTCATATTTCTTAAACATATCTGCTTTTAATCCAAGTTGCTGTCATTTCGTATGACTAAGCGTTCTAAAAATTCCCAAGTCCGAATTCTGTGACACGTTAGCCGTGACTCATAACAGTTTCCCGGTGAAAGTGAAACAAAGTGTCTTCTGACAAAAGTGTAGATTAATGTGTATTAAATCAAGCTGACTAGACCTTAAGTAAGTTATTAATCTTTTTCCTTTTAGGGTATTCCATCTTTCGAAGTCGCTTCTTCACCTTATCGTATTCTTCATTTGTTTTTCGGGTCAATTTCTTGGTAGCATTTCCGACCCTGTTTCTATTTCTATTTTTAGAAGTTGGCGCCATTCAATAGGTTCGACGACGTTGGGCAATGTTTGACCGTTTCACCGCTTTAGCTGGAGAGCGTTTGACCCATGGCATTGCGACCTTTTGCCACGTAATTTGCTCAAATATGAGGCGGCGGCCACACACAATGGCAGAAGGAGTGGGCGTGTTCGGGTCATAGGCGCTGCTATTCAAAAAAAATAATGGAAACCCCGTAAAAATCGGTGGAATGGGGCAAAGTAATCTTCAGTTTCTGTCTCTCGGGGGCAGCGATTGAGGCACTCATTTTTATACACATTCCCAAAGGCATCGATTTTTGTCTCCTCTCCCCTCGATTTGCCCCCTCTTGCCCCCGCGGATAGCCGTGAGGGAAGTGAAGGTGAAGTCAGGGCAGGAATAGGAAAATCCGCATTGAAAATGTGCCGCGCATCTATTTCCATATAAATTGGCTGCCGCTCCACCGAAAGCATCCAGTGCTGCTCCTCCGCAGCCTTGCTGCCTGGTCTGCTTGCCGTCTATGCCTTCACCGGCATACCCTCTATATCCCCCTCCTAGCATCCAGTTCATCCCCTCGAAGTCCGCTCTCTCTCTCTCTCTGTGAACCGGGGGCTAGGCAACTTTGCCAATAATAAAGCGCCATTAGTGCTGCTACATAAAGTGGGGAGCGGGAACTGGAAATGGAAAGCAGCAGGAGCACCAGCAGCAGCAGCAGCAGCAGGAAAATGCTAGAGGAGAGCATACAGGAGCAGGAATCTCCTTTTCATCCTCAGCGTCATTCTGCTCCCTAAAAACCCGGGGACCGCAGAGGTATCTCCGCGAAAGATGCTCTCGAGCAGGTTGCCCCCAGCATGAATTCCACTAAAAAAAATTCAAAAAAAAGAACTCGTGGTCTGAGGAAGTCGCAGGGCTTATGCCTTTTTGCATTTTTTTTTTGTTTTCTTAAAGAGACACATTTTTACGTAGATGAAACTAAATCATACGTGGGTGCTACTGAAATCACACGGTTTTTTGGAGCCTCTAAACAGGTGTCCAGAAAATTTGCTACAAAACTTTACATCTTGAAAAATGTAAATTTTTACTGGAGTAAATTGAATACTATTAGACAAATGTTTCAGGTTTTTAAAAGTGCTCTTAGGGTGCATCCTCGATAAATAAAAATAAGTAACGCTTAAATATATTCCGAACACAATGCCAATTTAATTTTATCAACGTATGCCACGGTGTCTCACGAATAACAAATATCAAATGCAAATCAATATCAAAATGCAGTTCACACCTGTTAAAATTACTACTTATAACGATTTATTTTAAAATAGAATAATCTTTCAATTAACAATATAAATGGTCTAAAAACTTTAAAATAGAAGCTTGTTGCCCGAAGAGAAAGTTCTGCAGGTAAATTCAACCAAATTCATTGAATTTACAATGAGCGACAGTATAAGCAGCTTCGCTTACAGATATAAAGTTTGATATTTCGACAGCAAATCGATTGGTAGATAATACTTGATGTTATAAAGGGGGCGTTGTTTCACTGAATTCGATATTATTGAATTACCTTTTCCCAAAACTTTTGTAATCGTTTCTTACAGCTCAATCAGATGACTGGCAATCAGTTCCACACAAGTGAGCTGCCCACCTTTTCAGCAGTTTCAATTTCGTTGATTTCAAATGTTTTTGCTATCCTACGAAAGACTCACTTCTAGCCACCTACGCTGAGGACACTGCCTTCCGTATGAACACCTCCTGACGAATCGAAGCTTCAAGGATCGCCCAGAGATCTAAACCGGATGATGAGCATGATTGCAAATACGCCTTGGTACATCAGAAACGACGCCTCACTATGTCCTCTGTCAGAGAGCAGATTTACCGGAACTCGAGTCGGAAGAACGATCGCTCTCACCAACTACCTGGCATCTTCCCTGTCCAACCCAACGATTATAAGAAGACGCGAGGCACCCTGGCGATCTCCAGAAAAGAGGACGACATGTTCCTCGAGACCCAAAGGAGTAACTCTTATTGTTCACTTGTTAAACAAATTTTATAATCACTTTTCTGTATATATTCATGCTATTTGTTCCTAATTTTACTCAACGTATTACAGCTAAAAGTTGGTTGATTGACGTTCAATAATTTTATATGTTATACTATAAGAAATAAAATAAAATGTATCCATTCAGTTAATAAATAAACAATATATATTTACAAAAAAGTCATGTACCCTTCTTTTACAATATTGTTGCCTTTCTATTAATTGTATTTCTGGAGGTCTAGTGGGCCTCTTGGTTGTACCCCGCCTCCAGTAGCTCTTGCAGCTTGGGCAGCAATAGCTCCCCGATGTGGCACAGTCCGTAGGCACGGACCACGACGTAGTTGAGGCGTAGCTTCACGAAATTCAAGGCCACCACCACGCTGGTGTCTGTGTCCGTCTTACCCAAATGCTTCGGCCTCTTCTTCTGCGGGTGGCACACTGTGGCCAGCAAAAAATGTGTCAGGCTTGGCGGCTTCAAGGTGCAGATGTCGGAACATTCGGAACAGCAGCGGCGGCTTCTGGTGGCTCATTAGCGCCTGGCTGAACTCCTTGCGCAACTGACGCAATAGGAATCCGGTCTTCGTACTCTGGTCTTCTCGCGGAATACCTCAAGGAACTCCTAGGCCTCGGCGTGAGCTCCGCTAAGCGGCTGATCGTCAGCCGCTGCGCCTGCGCCTTGACCTCCTCCTCGACCGACTCCATGCCATCGGGCATTGCAACTACGAGATGCTTGCGTGACATTTTCTAATCGAACTGCAATTTGAAATGTTGAAGAGTTGAAAACAAATCAAAATGATCCCACTGCTGCCTTACGTTGGAATTTTAAGAAATTCGAGGACGAATGCTTCAGAATGCTATTCAACTTTGCGTTTACAGAGCCACGAAATGCAGGCAGCGTGTTTTATTTATTTTTTTCAATAATAAGGACTGTCAACTTATTAATAGTTCCAATTCCGGGCGTTCTGATTACACTTTCACAATTAAAGTAATTAAATTAAATGGATTTAATTATATTATTAGGAAATTAAATTCGAAAGATTGTAAGAAACCTTTTTTGCCCTTTTTAACAATATTTATGATCACCTTTTCATTTTAGAAGTATTTAAAACAGGTTCGGCAACCTTGGCACCCAAAACGCAACTTGTTGTTGCCGGGGTTGCCAATGTTGCAAGTATTTTTTTTTTGTTAAATCCGAGGTGGGTTCAAAAAATAATTCTTTAAAAAATAAATACGTCCTAGATTGATCTGCTGATGGTGTGAAATGAACATCAAATGGCCAATGAGTAAACTATTTGTTTTCTTTTGCAGACAAGATCATATTTTATGTTGAAAAATGCATTTATTTACTTTTCATTCCGAAAAGACAACCTTTTCTCGTTTTTCAATTCGACCTATTAATAAAATCACATAATATAATAATAATTGTAAAGCTTACAGTATCTTCTACTCCTATTGCAGTAAATATTTAGTATACTATACTTACCCACAGAAGTGGGTTAAACATAATTTTTCTCTGTGTATCTAATGGTCGACTCCAATTTCAGTGACTTCCCTTGGATTCGGGGCGCTACCAAGTTAATCATGTTATTGAAGCTACCCGCACTCGAGTTTTCGGGGAACTTGGGAAATCCATAACAAAAACAAAGCCCATTATTGGGCTGCTCTGCCAGAGCAGAGGGGGTGAAGTGGAGTGGGTGTGGGTGTGGGTGTGCGGGAGCCGAAGGGCGCAACAATTCATGTAAAATATTGTTTATGAATTCAGCTCGCTATCGCAAATCTTCGCACACATACACACGCACACAGAAGCCGGAGCTGGAGCTGGAGCTGGAGCTGAGTTTTCGTAGCATACTTTCATGGGCAATTGATAAGCAGTCGTCGTCCTCGCCAGGGAGTTTGTTATGGTTAAAGTTTTCTGCGGTTGCAGCAACAGCAGCAGCAGCAGGCTGTTCCTTGCCCAATATATTTTATGACTGTCCACTTCCGGCGTAGCCGCCATGGTCCTCTTACATAACATGCTCTCGGTCCGTCGTCCGGGTGTTGCGCCAGGGCCAATCAAGGAAAGTGTTAAGGTTTTATGCTTTACCCACACGAAATCACCCACAGCTAGTCCCGGAAAATATTCCAAAAATATATATATACAGTATATTGATGTATGTATTCTCGCCCAATTGAAACTTCCCGATGATGTGGGGCTGCGGC
Source organism: Drosophila kanapiae (assembly GCA_008042475.1). Taxonomy (NCBI): domain Eukaryota; kingdom Metazoa; phylum Arthropoda; class Insecta; order Diptera; family Drosophilidae; genus Drosophila; species Drosophila kanapiae. The sequence continues at coordinate 65,310 of VNJM01003597.1, read as the reverse complement.
CATTTATGGCTAATGATTTAGTGGCTCCGATTGATTTATGGCCACACCGCAGCCCACTCAACTCAATCAGCGACGAATGACTTGGTTTCTTCCTGGAAGCGCCCTCGGTACCCACTTCAGGCTACAGTCGATTGTCGCTATGTTGAGCGGCTGCCAATTGATATATTATCGCATTTTCCCCCTCATTATATTAATAGGTATTAATCAAATTAGCAGGATACCAAAGTAGCTATACTTAAAGAAATATGATAAAATATCCTAAACTAATATTTAATATATATATTTGATGTAAGGTTGTTAAATTTTAAGCATACTCGACCTGTAATTTTATTGATACGAAGTCTACAGGCAACAGGCTTGTTTAAGGGTATTTTATTGAAGAGTTCTTTGACAGTTTAAATGAGAATTTATAATAATAACAATAAGATATTTTAGTTATGTTTTATTATCGAAAGCCTCACACAGAACATTTAGGACATTCTTTCTTAGCTTAGTTCAGTTTAAAGTTGGCAGTAAATATATATCCTATAAATAAATATTCTATCGTATCAAATGAATCAAAAAACGAGAGCAATAAATAATAACTTCGATATTTTAAAATTAAATATATAAATAAATAATAATATATATAATAAAATATATAAATAAATAAATTAAAAATATAAATATATTAAATATTAAATAATATTATAATGCTGAATGAATATCAATGTTAATGATATCTTCTATATTTTATTGAGCACGATATCTACGCCTTTATATCATGTTAATATATGGAAGAAAATATATAAGCTTTTAATCGAAATTCTATCGGAGCAAAGTAATCAAAAAACGAAACAAATAAATGATAATTTCAATATTTTAAATGCGATATCTATAAAAATTACAATTTATATAACAAATTATTAACGATATTTTTTGTATGATATTGAGGGCGATATCTTGGCCTATATATGAATATATATAATCAAAAAAATTAACAATAAATTAAATGCGATATTTTTCGATATATCAACTTTTTATAGATAAATCTTAACGACATTTTCAATATATATTGAGCGCGATATTTTTGCCTTTAGATCTTATCGGACTTTTCCTCTAGATATACGAGTATGTACATACATTGTTAAATTTAACATTATTATTGATATTTTAAAATTAAGCTCGATATTTTTCGATATTTCGACATTTGATACATAACTCTAAACTATATGTTTGATTAATTGAGCGCGATACTTTAGTCTATATATATTCTTTCGGACTTTTCGTCTCGATATATGTACATCCCTATTTAGATTTATTATTTCATGATCAAAATTTAAAATTTTGTTCAACTTGTTATCGGATTTCTTTCCACATTGAAGCTCGCCTGTACCACAATGACTTTCCGCACTGCCCTTAATTCTGTTTTATCATTTTACGAAGGACCACATTATGATGCGTCTCCCTTTGTCTCGGCCTCAATGAACCTTCCACCTACCGCCCGTCAGTTTTCCTTTCGCTTTCACTTCTGCCTATTTTCTCCCTCCACCCTGTACCCGCTACCCTCTTTTTCCACTTGTCACTTCATACAAAACTCAATTAATAAAAGTTGACGGCGCGCAGTGAGCGTAAAAGTGCGTTGATGAGGCATAAAAGTGTTTTAACCCTTCGCACACACTCCCAACGGTTCGGGACCTTTACCCTGCCACACAGTAGGGGCAGAAGAGGGTGCAAGTCCGAAAAAAAACCAAAAAATTGATAACATTCTCCGCCGCCGCCATCGATACAAGCCCGAGTCGAGTGGGGACAGAAAACGCCACTCGGCATCAAAAATTATGCAAATGAGTGCTAACGATGCTTACCACGGGCGTTGTTTGGAGGAGGGCTGGGGGGTTACAAAAAACAGAAAAGGAAGCACAATGAAGGTCCCCCAAAACAATAACAACCGTCCGCTGATGATAATCTCCAGGCAGGTAACGAGCCAGCCCTGGTTTCCGCTTTTCGTCACGCAGAAATACCTCCCTAAAAACATCCTGCTCTTCGTGTTTTATGTTAATGAATTTATTTATTATTATTTCATGTTTTTTTTTGTGTGTGTGTGTGTGTGGTTTTTTTTAGGGACCTCTCTGTGCGTTTTTTTTGTGCTTAGCTTTGCCTTGTTCCGGAACGCTCCCCGTAAATTAATTTGGCCGCCGCAGGATTGCGGAGTAACGGCCATGTCTACTGTCGTAAAGGGGCAACATTGCGCATACGCCATGTGGGACACTGTTATTGCCAGCTTCACGCGAGATATCACTGCTTGACTGTTATAGGAGGGGGAAGAGAGGGAAGGAAGGGGGAGGGGGAATCTAAGGATCATCTAGCGACTGAAATAACTCTTTTTCGCCACAAGAGGAGAGTAGCCAAAAGCCAAGAAAGAAACGCGCCAAGCCATGTCTGGGGCGCTAATTACAAATGGAGTATCTGGAAAAACGTGGAGAATAAGAAGGATAAGAAGGATGAGAAGGATATGAAGAGGGGGGAGTGGATTTGGGGCATTACAACATTACCGCCCGCATCAGCTAATTATTTAAAATGCTCGGCGACATTAAAAAGCACTTTCGCCCCGCAATGATAATCAGAAAATGTTGCCTCCGCTCTCTTCCATTCCCAGTTTTACAGCTCCATGTTGTATATTTTGCGCTGCTTTTGTGGCTTTTTTGATAATGACGCTGATTAGTCAGCGCTTACGACAACTCGGCAATGTCTTCTTCTTGTCGAGAGTTCTTTTCCATTCTATATTTTCTATGGGGTATAGGAAGCAGGAACTTTAAAATTAAGTTCCCCCCCATACCCACCGAATGTGTCTCTGACGCAATCGAGTCAACTGGGTAGGAAAAAAAAAAAACAGAAAAAAATAAATACAGAAACAAAAAAAATGGGAAAAATGAATGCCATGAGCGGATGGAAAACTCTGTGTTCAACAAAAAGCGAATTTTGATTGATGGCTAAGAGTTTGTTTGTTTGTTGCTGTTTTGTTTTCTTTCACTGCACTCAACTTGGACATATAAACTGAGCAGAAATATTCCCATTGCCACTGCCGTTTCCATTTCCATTTAAATTTTCCTCATTTCCACTTGGGTTGGGTTGGGTTTTTGGGGTGAGGGGATGGTGTGTTGGGAAATTTCATAACAAACAAATAGAAGTAAAAACAAACATTGAAATCGCTCTGACTCAGCTCTGACTAATTGCAGCTGGAAATTATTTAGCTTGGATTTTTTCTCGATTTTGATAAATTTTCAATTCTTCTGTTATCCAAATAGTTGCGTTTTATGGACTATAGTCTCCTCCTCCATCTCGCTCTCTCCCTCAAAATTAACACCTCATGGTCCTCGGGAGGGCTATAAAAACTGATGCGGTGGCGACCACTGGCTGGGGCAATTAACGAGTGGGGCAAGGCGACCGAAAGAACAACTCTGACAACTCTGGGTGAGTGTGCGTTGTGGCAGAGTGGACAGTGCGTTTCGTGGGCGTATTAGGGATGATGACATACCGGAAAGGGGCTTGCATTAATCTCAATTAAATCGTGCCACCAGCAAAAAACAAATGTCCATAAAGGTCGAGGACTGCACAAAATGATGGAGTAAGTGACAACTATGGTACTGTCGCATAAAATAAATGAAAAAATGGGCATTATTATGCGTTTTTTTTTGCCTTATAATAAGTATAATATTATATTAAATAGATGAAAACAATGTATATTATTTTAATGCGACCTTTAAAAGTAAACATATAAAACTATATATGTTTCAGTTTAATTTTCTTTTAGGTATTTTGTGGCCAAATTGTAATAGATTTGTGGACTTTAAAAAGTAAAAGTAAGCTCCCTTAACACCATTAGTTTACAAATATGAAGTTTACAATGTTTTTAATTCAGTAGTGTCCAGGCAATACACTGAGATTAGGGATGTATATTGAAAGGAATAAGTTTAATACCATATATCATATTATATTAGACATATATGAATATTATTTAAAATTTACTTTACATTTTATATCTTTAGTTTAAATATCGAAATTAACTTTAATATGTCGATCTTATTGGGAAATAACTAAAAGTCCTTACTTAATTTACTTGTGTCTTTTTTGACATTATTTGTGTATCAAACAGAATATCGACTTATCGCACATATATCGAAACGTTTAGATATCGGTTTATTTATATCGACTTTCACTTTAAATATATATGTATATCGATACGAAAGAGTAACTTTCTTTTGGGTTAGTTTCATATATTATTCAAATATTAATGAAAGAAAAATATGAATATTAAAGTTGTGGTTCTTGAAAATATATATAGAGTTTGATAAGGAGTCATATGTATATATTGTATGTGGGAGTTATTCGATACATTACTTTAGGCGCCTGCCTTGCTTGCACCGCACTGTACTGTACGCACATAGAAAAATGTAAATTTCTGGCGGGGCAACGCAACTGGAACCGAACTTACTCCATTTTGGTCCTTTGCTGTGGTTTTAGCGCTACCCCGCCGGCCATAGCTCTCGCTCTCTTCGTCCTGCCAGTCCTTGTCTCTCTCACTGTGTGTGTGTTCTTTCAGGGGGGGTTACGTCATTGAGGGACACGCAATGGCAAATGTTTGTATTTTTATTATTATCGTGTTATGCCATGTATTTGTTTTGTTTGTTCGGTTGTTGGATTGCCGGATTGTTACCCAGCCACGTCATTGAGTAGGGATCCGAATGGGAAACGGGACGGCGGCTATGTGGAGTGGGAAAAACTGGCCAGGACTCGCTCTTGAGGTGCGTCTGTACGCACTTCCCGGCTTTACGATTCGGCCGTATCTGGCGCTCTGGTGATAAAGTTCCTTTTTCCCCGCCAACTGCTGTCCCTACACGCTAAGAAAAAATATAAGCCTGGCAATTAGTCATCCACTAAGAGTAAGATTTAGGGGGCGTTCGTAAGTATGACTTATTTATAGTTTCTATAAGTTTGGTTAGTTAGTTATTGCTTAAGCCTTGTACTTACATCGACGAAAATCGCTTACGGAATTTCGTGAGCTAAGTTTTGATATATTTCGTTTGGGAAATAGTGTACCAACAAAACAAAACAAAATTGTCAAAAGGGTCCACACTGACTCGTATTTCCAGCTGTTCTTTCTAAACAAACTCAATAAAGTTAAGTGAGAATGGAGCATTACTTCATGTTAAAAAAATGTTTATTATATATGTATGTATATTGATTATTTAATATTTTTTATATTGCTTAAATGTATATGCAAAAAATTCATTTATAATTAGGATATAACTTGCGGTGAAGATTTCAGAAAATATGTCGACTGAAAAACTCCAAAGTTCAAATATAGTCAAAATATTGTATTTAATTTATTTGTTTTTATTTTTCCGATATATGAAGCAGAAAATCAATTCATAACATAACATGATGCAATTATAGAAGGTAGCTTAAGCTTTGTTTTTACTGAAGGGATAGTCTTACTGAAATAAATTTAAATCTAAAAATACAGAGCTTTCATGATTATACTAATATTTACATGCTGTTTCTGCGGCTGTAACTAATGTTTCATTAATTTTTCATTCAAAAATGATGTGTAGTGAAACGTAAAAATATTTCTTCGGAGGCTGCTATAGAAACTATTAAAAGAAAACGCCCAAGCACTTCCGGGACAATCAATTTATTTAATGCCTCATTAAAAATGTAATTTAAAAAAACATAACCCTTTTAGTTTGTTTTCCCGCTTTTCAACTTTGTTTAATTAAAAAAGTTTCATTGTACAAAAGAAGAAAAGAAAATTCAAAATCCTAACATTAATTCTTATATAAAGTGATTTGTTTGGCACTAAATAAAACAAGCTACAAATTTAAAAAGGCATATAAAAAAAGAAGATATAAAGCAAAGATTAAAATCGGAGCAAATATCGGTTTTAACCAATAGAAATATATATATATATATATATATATATCTGTTACGCTTTCGGTTGATCAAAACAAAATTAGTTCGGATTCGCTTTTGATTCGGTTATAACAGTTACAAATAACGGTTATAATATCGGTTAAATAATCTGATACAACGGTTTAATTTCTAATTGGTCCAGCGTGCGAAGTAACGGTTAAAAATCTTCGAGCTATGAGCGAGTGCAAGCGAGATGTAAAGACAAGGTTGCAATTTATTGTCTAATAACTTTCATGTTTCACATCCGATAACCTCAGACCAAATACATTAATATTAATTGTTTAAATTGAAATCAAACTGAGAGCGATTAATGCTATATATTTGGGTGTGACTATATGGCTCGAGAAGAGCTAAGAAACTAATCTTTTCGCTGTGTGTAAAAAGTCATGGGGTAAATTTATCGCTAACTGCTTGGCTGATTGTCCCAGTTCTGGTTCGACTTTTTTCCAGCTCTTCGGCGATTTGGCCTCTTATCTAAGACCATTGCCAGCTTTTGGTAATTGTCGAAGGCTTCTGTTTCTTTTCCGGGGGAAGGACTTGTGTCCACGGGTTTTTCATGGAGTGCAACTTGCTCCCTCCTCCATTTCATTTGCTCTCTCCTCTGTGTTATTTTTTACCTCTTTTCCTTCGCTCTTTTTCTTTCTTTTTTTTCGCTTCTCAGTGGTGTTTTTTTTGTTTCTTCTTTGTTTTCGGTCCTCCGCTGCTCCTAGCTTGGCTTGTTTTTTTGTTGTAAGTTCTTGCTTTTCAGCTTTTAACACGCACACAGGGGCGCCTCAACACGCACACTCGCAGGCCCGCCTGCCGTGCGTGTGTAAACGCGGTGTGGTGAATGTTGAGCGAGTGCTGGTGGTGAGAAGCTTCGCTTGGCCTGCACCTTCGTCATCGCTGCTTCCTCGCCTCGTGTATGTCCGACCGTGGTGGGTTTCCGTTGGTTGCCCCGTGCGGCCGCTGTGCACTGGTGTGCGTTACATAAGTCGCCTACGGGGCCGGTTATCCACCACGGGGCCCATTGAGAATGTTAACGCAAAAATGCTGCCTCAGTCGTCGACGGAACACACACACACCAGCGAGTCGCAGTCGCAGTCGCAGTCGCTGTCCGCCGCATTCCGTATTCCGTATTCCCGTGGTCCGTATTCCGTGAGCGCTTTCAGTCGCTGATTTGACCGCCAAACAAACGCAACACGCAGCTCTCGGCTGATATTAACAACAGAATAAATATAAAAAAAAAAGAAGCAGGCCAAAACGCGCTCTCGGTTCACTCAAAAAATAACAATAATAATAACCAGCAACAATAATACTTATAAAAAAACGCAACGAAATATATACAAAGCAATTACATATAGTTGGTTTGTTTTCAATCCTATATATGCATATTTTTTTGCAAGTTCTTATCCCTCGCATAGTTTAACAACAACAACTCTATTTTTTTTTCGGTTTTTGTGGCTAAAAAAAAAACAAAACAAAAAGGAAGATGCAATGAATTAAAAAAAAAGCGAAAAAAGTAAGCTAAAGAGTGCCCAAGAGATGAAATCTAATTTAAACGGCAAAGCAGAGAATTAAATGAAAACATTACGGACACAAACAATAATAGTTGTGATAAAAAAAGAAAACAACAAACAAACAGTAAAACGGCAACACAAACACAACACACACACACGGGCAAACAATGGGGGAGATTAAGTGTTTATTTATATTTGTGTAGCATACTTTTGTGCGGCAGTCAAAGATTAATTTATACAAAAGGCTCGGCCACCCATCCACCCACACACACACACCGCACACCACACACACACACACCGACAGAGATAGCAGATTTCGCATTTATGCATATGGGTTGGCTTTGGGCTTGGTTCCTTTTCGGTTCTGGCTCCTGGCATTCGTTACGCTTACAAAACTTGACCCAAATTTACGTTTTGCGGTCCAGCAGCTGCCGCTAAAAAAAGGAAAAGAAAAAAAATAAATAAATACAGTGGGCGTAGTGGGCGAAAACTGAGTGGGGGCACCCACAGACAGCGAGACAACGTGGAAGGATTATGTAAACAACATGAACGGAAGGCCATTTTTCGAGGGGGGAGGGCCCCGAAGTAAGGGATACTCTCACTACTACACATGAATTGCTGTCGATTTTGAAATCTATTGAAATGGCACCCAAAAGTATGCAATAAAATATTGTAGGCCCCAAAACATGCAGAAAACAAGGAGGATTCTTAAAACCCTCAAAAAAGGTGTCCAAAGTTATGCTACAAATTTGTACAAAGTAAAAAAGAGCATTTACACTGAATTTGGCACGTAAAAAATTTCATTGCATACTTTTAGACACCTTTTTAAAAGGTTTTAAGGGTTAAAGGGACCCTTTCAGTAATTCCAATATTAATTTAGGCGTAAACAGGCACAATTTCTCATGTTTTTTTTACGAACTAGATATAAAGTTAACTAAGAGGGAATAAAAAACAATACAAAGTATAATTAAGCCTTGGAATATGTCAGTAGTGCTACATAGAAGCAGTAATTGAGCAGCTTTGATCCTTAGAGCCAAAGGAGTAGAGTTTCCAGAACAGTTATCGTTTCAAGATCGAGAGTATGTGTTGCCTTTCCTTCGAGTTCGGGTCGTTTGCACGTTAAGTCTGAGACCTCCAAGGACCCAGTTGGATAGGGGGATGACTTGCACTCCATCCTTTCGACGTGCCCCCCGGGGGCACAGCCATCAATGGTCGCAATCATCCGCACACAATCCGTTCGTAATCACAAATGCAGCGCGCTCACCTTGCGTGTCATTTCCTCGTTTCCCTTTGCCACCTTCGCCAGCCAGGATTCACGATTTCTGTGCCGATAGAGTGACAAAACAAAACATGGCTACAAAATGCATTTTAATTTGCATCAATTATTTCGATAATTGGCCATGGCCAAAAGCAGTTAACGAGAAAATCCCGGAATTAGCACGAACTGAGAAGCGGACACGAAAATAGTAGTAGCAGGCAATCCGAAGGATAAGATCTTCGCTTCTCTCATTTGCAAGCAAATTGGGCAATCTGTTCTGACGGGGCCTTAAGCGATGCAATCTTTGCGGCTCTTAGCGATCCACAAAGTGAGATATTTAATTGTAAAGGACACCGACTGAAAATGAATGAGACATTTACAAGGATACTCGTACCTTCAGTTTACCTTCAGTTTACCTTCAGTTGAGCTTTAAAACTTAGTAATAATCATCGAATTAAATTAAATAATAAAGTCTGATATATTAAAGGCATCCTTAAAGGCCATGCCATGAATATTTAAATTTTAATGCCAGCATTTATTTCGAAGACCTGCAGCCGCAACCATCACTCTTTCCGCCCATGAAATCCGTATTAAATGCTCTGAGGAATTTTCCATTTGCCGAGATGAGCTCCTTCCACCGTCGGTTGCCATGATCCCGGCCTAATCCAATCGCCTTAGGGTAGTCAGGACTGACGTTTAGGCAATCCCACGGCCCCTCGCCAACTTGATTGCAATCCGGCATCATCCTCCGCCCAAATCCTGCCCCAGTACCAGGCATCTTCGAGTTGTGCATTGTGCTTGCATCGTCAAGTCATTCGCTTCATATTCGGTGGCGTTTTTGTCATTTATCGCTTTTGGGTAGCGCTGTGCGGTGGATGTAAAAATTAATTTACCACCTCCACGGATTCGGATTCTGGAGGGGCTGAAAGCCGCTCCTTCTTCCCCCTCTTTTTCTCCATTTCTTCGGGCCATCTCTCAATCTGCATTTGCATTTTTACACAGGGAAAAACCACAATAATCTCTTATCTCAGTTAATATGAGAAGCATGGATTTGAAATGGACTTAGGACTGTTTAAAATAAGCTTATCATATCGTAACTTTTCGCAGTTTTTAAAGCTATATTCCTTTTTTGGAATACTTGATTTAGATTACTAATAAACAATTCATATTTTAACGTCACCGGAAGGAACAAAAAGGAGTTGTTGTGTTAGGAAGAACAAAGCTAAAATTGTAATTTATGATTGTCCACTTTGTTTTCTTATGGACATTTTTTACAATACCTTTAATTCACTGGTGCCCTGAGCCTGACTAACAAGTCTACCAATTTCTCTGTCCGACCTCTGCCAGCACAAGCACAGTTTGTATTGATTATATGATATGAAACATGACATTTTTACGAGTTTAATAACGATTGTATGGAATAAAAACAATGCTAGCTATTGTTTTTCATATCTAGAGTCTAGACACTTCGTTCTATTTATAACTAACATAAATGAAATTCTGAAATGCCAACATTCTTCATATTCCTTTATTCTTGTTTGTATATATAGCTGAATTCCGAATTAAAGTATTTTCTATTCAACTTTAAGGTAGTTTAATGTTTATTAAGTTTTTAGGAAAAATTAGATGTGTTATTGAAACTAAACTGGTAGAGTTTTAATTGTTGAGGGGTGCCTTGCTAGATCCCTCAGTTTAGCTAGCGTATATATAGTATAAATATTTCAATAATAGTCGTACTACTTTTTCCCTAAAGTGAAATCAGGATAAATCTTAGTTAACACTGCAAAATTTACATAAAATTTAAGGGCTGTAATGCCTCAAAAACATAAAAAGTGATTTTTTTAAATACATTTTGTGAACTTTAAAGCGTATAAATGGTGTGAGGTAATATTTACAAAACAATAGTTAGTAGAAAGAAGATTTCCAACCGTTATTTGTATAGATTTTTTGTAGTAATTATTACCGAAGAGCTCCAGATATCAGTAGTGTTAAAACCCCGTAAAAATGTGTCAAAAATGATGCTACAACATTTTAAAGTAAAAAAAGTAAATTTACTCTGATTTTGGTAGCTCAACATTTTCATTGCATAGTATTAGACACTTTTTAAAGAGTTTTTAAAGCCCTAAGGATCTTTGGAGCTCCCTAAATAGCTTACATTTTACTCAGTAAATAAGTAACTTCTCGCCCATTTGCGTTTCTTCTCTTTCGTTACCAATTTCCGTTCCACAAACTACTTAATTGCTTATTTTAAGAGAGTTAGGTTGCTAATTTTAAGAGAGTTAGGGATACAATTTGAAAATCTCTTGTTCATAAATTATTATTTACCTACAAGATTGTGGTTCTGTGCGACTATTTCGGGGCTTTGTTCCTAGTGTATTTTCAGCTCGATTCGCGTATCGCACACAATCCATTTCATTCGAATAACTTTGCGCATTGCTGCGTTCCATTCGCCCCGTTCCCGCCTCGTTTCCACACCGTTTCCCACTATCCCACTTTGCCACTTCCCATTTTTGTTGGCGAGTGTCGAGCGAGAAGATGAGTGCGAGAAAAGTGTTGCATGCTCGCGGGCTAAACGCGAGATGAACACGCAACCAAAGAAATGGAGGGGGTAGGTGGAGAGGAGAATGGTGGGAGGTAGAGGCTGGAGAACAACACTGCAGCATAAAAAATAAGCACACACGGAGAGGAGGAGACGAGAGCGACGAGAGCGGTGGAGGGGACACATTCAGACAGATAAACGAGTCGAGTTACAAGCCAAGACAGTGGGCGTAGGGGGCGGGCCAGGAGGGGGGGGGGGGGGCGGGGGGGGGGGGGGGCGAGCTGAGGAGGAGATGAGAAAAGGACCTCGTGCATCGTGCCATCTCGCTCGTTGGCACTGCATTAGCAGCCAGCTGTGAACGAAATAAACGTAAAAATATTTTTAGTGTGAACAAATTTCTGCTCGTTGCCCGTTGTAAAAGGCAACAGAATGAAACTGAAACACTGCGACAAACGCACACAGGCACCGACACACACACACACACACACGCGGCGCAGGAGAACAAGCACACCTGACATGATAACACACACCCACACTTTCGGATGGAGACAGAGAAAGAGACACACACAGGGCCAAAGTGTGTTTAGTTAGCAAATGCCAATGGCTCATGTTAACGGCAGACAGAGAGGGGGCGATACACACAGGCCCGTTACAGAGAGCCTGTGTGTGGGCGTGCAAGAGTGTGTGGGTGTGTGTTTGTGTGTGACAGTTTTGTAAACAAACAAAGTCAAAAGCAACAAGAATTTCACCCGACTTGAACGAAGATATTGAGGGTCTCTGCAGCGAGCAAAGCTTTACATAATTGTGCTCACCTCCATAATAAAAGAGTTCGTTAGGAGAGGCAGAAACCAGGTAATGGGGTCACCAGCAGTAATTGGAAATATATATGCTTTACCTTGTCCATATCGAAATGGGAGATATTCAAGCTACAAAGATATAGTCGCCCGTTATTATGATTTTTATGAATCGAAGCAGGATAAAAACATTTCAAGTGTTGAGAAATTTATTAAGAGACATGGCCGCATTATAAAAATTGGATAAGGTATTTCGATTATTCAAAGAAAGCTTAAGGCTTAATAATAAATATATCAAATGGTTCGAACTGGGGATGTTTATCGATAGGTAAAGTAAAATAAAGTATTAATATCCAAAAAATATTAAATTGAATTCAAAATATCATAGACTTTGATTATATCTATGTCTAAAATATGGAAAAATACTCTCTTATATTGTTTAAATATCGCAATTATAGAAAAATATATCAAGAATTTAATTTAAATTATTTGCTTTTTTTTCCGATTGTATTTGTGCTATATATCAAACTTAAATCGACTTATTTCACATGTGTATATAGAAACGTTAAGTGATCGACTAATATATCTACTTTGGCGTATAATACCGATAGCTTAAAGTTTTCTACCATCCCTAAAGCGAACTAAATCCTGTTTCATTAAATGACATTAAGAATTTTTTTGAACTGTTCATACAAATTACAGTATAAAGGTTCTTAGAAAACTTATAAAACAAAAACTGATTGATGAATATCGAAACATTAGAAATAACAAAAAAACATTAAAACATAAAGTTAGCACTTGAGAAACTTGAGAAATTGCCTATCACTGTAATTAGAAGAAGGATATAATGAGCTCATATCAAGGATTTTAGGCTTTTTACTATTTTAAACTATTACACACTATTACCAGAGTTATTTTTTTCAAAATATTCATACATATGCGCCCAGGATATTCAAGTGGCTTCCTTAACTAGTTGTATTAATAGTTTCACCTCAATATCTATATATTTTCAAATATTGCACCATATTTTTTGAATTGTATAACTTTTATATAAATATGTACCTAATCAGAATCAAAAGGGATTTCACTTCGGCTCAACGTTTCTATTTGGGCGATCAGATTATATAATTTTTAAACTACGACAAAGGCAAACAAGATCATAGCCAAATTAAATTCATTCTAAAAATATGGACAACCTACATTATCAATACATACAATTATAGCAAATCGATAAGTGCTACAAAATATCGAATTTTTTGTATATCGATACACCAAAAAGGCCCCTAAGAAATAAAGATTCAGGCTTTTTCTGAATGCGCTCGGATCACAGAACATTCCCAGCGGCTTATCCAACATAGCCTCGGATCTGGACTTTTCCCCTTCCCGACCTTCACTCCTTTTGGGATCGAGTGTTTCTGATTTCGTTGCTGCACTTGATGCCAGCGTTTTGCATGCGACATCTCTGTGGGACTGCATCTGAAATTAACTGAATTCATTTCATACCAGGCAGCAGTCCCTCACCACCGTATCCTCCACCTTTTCTCCGGGGACTGAGAGAAAGGGCAAAAAGGAAAAAAAAACAAAGGCAACTTATTTTTATGCCATTCGCGTCAACCGCAGAAGGCAAAAGAGAGAACACCGCCCACATTCAACCCACTCTGCACACACAGGGTTAAGTTTTTATGCGCTTTTGTTTGCAGCCTCTGCGCCGAGCCCCCCTTATGCTGTTTTTTATACCCTGGCCGGGTATTCTCATTTTTGTCATGCGTTTGCCACGCTGTGCAGGAGTCATTTTTAATCCCATAAAGTCAGAATCAGCAGAGGTGTCGATCTAGCCATGTCAAGCACACCGTTTCTGGAACAGAAGACTATACAATGTATCTGTCAGAAAATTATTAGATATAATATTCGAATTTTATTGGGTAGGGTGTTCAGGTTTCGGCACTTCGAAGGTAGCTTCCCTTCTTGTTTGTGTTGCCAACTGTCATGAAAAGTTCGAGTCGAGAGTTGACCTGAAAAGTGTCGCTCTGTGTATTTTTATGCCTTTTTCGACCCGCTAACCCGTTTGCTGCGGGCTTTTCCAGAGGAGCAGAGAGCAGAAACACAAAAACCCTCAGACCACCTTGCCACGCCCCTTTGCTCGTTATAATCATCGTCTTTGTTGTCGCGTTTCGTTGTCGGGAAAATCACTAATTGAACAGAATGTCCCCAGAAAACTGTAACCATTACGGGCTTTAAGAATAGTTTTGTATTGATGGTAGGACACACGGGACTATCGATAACTTCGGTGGAAGCTTCCAAGGGGGAGCAGCAGAATTCTGTCTGTTCCTTAACCCCACGAAAACTCCGCGAAACTTTTAAGCAGCTGCCCAAGCTAGCAGAACCAATTAATGTAACTTTTTATTAGACATTCATGAAAGTTATCGATACTTACAAATAAATTTTATATCGGGAAATATTTGATTTTTCACCTGTATATCTTTTTTATTGCTAAAAGAATTTTAAAGTACTTATCGATAACTTTAATGGGATATGGATCCAAATGGACATCAATTCGGTCAGATAAGATCACTTCACACACCCTTTAACTTCACGAAAACTGCTCGAAACTTTGAAACAGTGGCCCAAGTGAGAAGAAAATCTGAGCGCAACTTTTCATAAACTTTCCCTGGTAGTTATAGAAATAAATCGATATGTATATATTTAATATCAGCAAATGTGCTGTGAAATTCGCTCGCATTTTTTTCTTCTCATTTTGGCTTGTTGTTGTCTGCATTTAATTTTTGTTATATTTTTTGTTTTATGGGGGCATTAAAAAGCATATTAAAATACTTATTGAAAACTTTTGGATATCCCAACAAAAAATAATAATAAGACAAAACAGAAATAAGCAAAAGTAAAACGAACTTGCGAAACAAAAAAGTTTGCCCCTAAAAAGCAATAGCAGTCAAGTGCAAAAAAACTATCAACCAAAGGAACAAAAACAACAGCAGCAGAAACAACCAGGAGAGCAAACCACAAGAACAACATGGGAAAAAAGAGCTCCAAGTTGAAACAGGATACCATTGATCGCTTAACAACAGACACATACTGTAAGTACAATAAAAATAGAAACATAAATCCCATGCTCTCGATAAAATGGTACAGTGCCTTTCAGTCGTATATCTATGTTATAAATCATGTAAATAAATAAATACTTTTTATATACAAGTTTTCGTTCACTAACCTCAACAATAATGGCTTTTTAAAGCTGATGAATGTCTGTTAGGTCTGATTAAAATTGGTATACTCTTAACTATTTGCTGAGGAAAGATTCGAATGATTTTAATTTTATGAATTTAAATTCTGATACATGCTTCATAAATTGTTATTCGATATCGGATAAATTTATATCTCCAAAGCCACCTGCACGCTTGTTCGGTTGAAATTTTTGATATACAATATACAAATTTCGATGCATTAAAGTTTATGATATTTTCGATAGAGCGCAATATTTTGTCGATCTTTTCTGCTCGATATACATAACTATTTTATACGATAATCTGGCAAAGTTGGATAAATCTAAATACTTAAATAAATATTTAAATCTTCAGGTGCAGGGGTATACAAATTTCGATTTTCCAAAGCAACCTATCATTCTTGTTTTTTATCATCTTGAGAAATAAAACAACGAAAAGTTCAAATAGTTTTTTTTTAAGTTGAGGTTGTTTTTCCACATTCTTTCTCTTGGATGCGAGACTCCTTTAATAAACACTGTGCCAGTTGCTCTTATCTACATTATTTCATTATTTTTTCATCCACTCAGTGTCGTTTTTCTCACATCCTTCTGAGCCAAGTTTTTCCCCCTTTGATTTACCTTGTAATAATTCCGGTTCCTTATTTATTTATTTGTTTGTTTTGGCCTGTCATTTAGGCGAGTATGAACACAGTATTTTTGCCCCCACCTCATCTCATTTCCCATTTTCCCCGATTGGCATTTTCTCATTTTGATTTGTTTTTGTTTTTCGTTTGCCGAGCATCAATCAAAATAAGGCGAGGTGCAGACACTTTGCCGCGTTCCCCGTGCCGCATCTGTCCAGATATAGATGCATAATTCAAAAGTGTTTTCCCAGAACTTACTCGTCGCAACTGACTCATCAGTCATTGGCAATGGCAATAAAGTCATCCGACTGACGGCGAACATCTGAGCCGGATTCGATTGAGAAACTCTGTCCGGATAAGCCGGCTCGTGAGTTCGGTTCGGTGCATAAATGGAGTGCGGAGCATGTGCTTCCGCTTGCCAATTGCCAGGACTCGGGTTCGTTCTCGTTCTCGTTCTCAGTATCGGTATCGGTTTGCGTTCTCGGTTCACTGTTCTCGGTACTCGGTTCTCGGTTCTCGATTCTCGGAAATCTGGCGAAGCACTTGACATTTATGGTTTAATTTTATCGCTTTTTGCCGAAGCCACTTTTACTGCTACTTTGTTACATTGACATGTTATTGCTGCTGTAACTGACAGTTGCAGTTATTGCCACTTTGAGCTGATTTTAGTTAGAAATAATATACCTTTAGCAATTGGAAGAGGTCTACAGTCTAGGGAGTGTTCTCGACTGTGAATTAATCTGTAGGCAAAATTTTATGCATTCAGTTAAAGGAAAGAATCATTATTCAAATGACCTCAGGCTCACGTCATCTTCCTAACATTTTCTGAAAGTATTACTCATTACGTTACTTAAAACGTAGATTTTAAATTGAAAAATAATCAAGGTTCGAGGAGAACGAGATGGATATATCTCACTTTTTGCCCAGAACGGAAAGGCAAAAAAAGACCAGCCTGTCAAGATTTTGCGATCCGATAAAATTTAGTTTGTTATTGTGTAAATATAAGAGCTGATATTGGCAAGGATCCAGAGACCCTGTCAAATCTTTTACGGCTCTGAAAAAGCACAGCTGTATCCTATAACCAATTGAAGAAGAATAACAGACTGTTTTGAGTTGTTTTGATAAGCAAATCATCTCTGTGATTCCGCCTTACAGCACAATTCGGTGGTAGACAGCAATAATCGATAATTAACATAACTGTTAACTTCACTATGTTATTCTTTCACGTTCAGATAGATTTTACACGGATAGAAAATCAATTTGCTTCAAGATAAGTTTATCTGGTGGCTATCTTTTCCGGATAGATAGCTATCAGGCACTTCTATGAGGCACAAATTACGAAAAATGTTAAATCAGCTTTCATTTAATAAAATATCACAAAGAATTCAGTGAACTTTTAAACGAAAACTAACGATAAAAGAAGCTATTAAAAAGCAAACAGTGCTAATTGTTATACAACTTTGTTGGTGAACTAGTGAGGAATTTCAAACATAAGGCACTTTTTTGCATTATTTTTCAATTTTGCGAGTTGTTTTTTATTTCTGAAAATGCTGTTTTTATAAAATTAATATATATAGTAGTGATATAAAGTTCTATTCGATTGTAATGATATATATTTTAAGAGAACGTCACATGTGTATACAGTCTTTAACCAACTCGTGATTCAGTGAACTCTAGGGTAGCAGGGCATTACAAAAGGAAATATATAATAAACGATAAAATTGCGTATTGATTACAATCCCAAGTGCATTATGCTGTTCCAGTTAAGGCAACGGTTCTTATTTTATATACTTTTCTATAATGGACAAATCAAAGTCCGATATGAAGGACTTAAATGCCATTCCTTGTTATTTATTTGAAACTCAGTAGAAGAGTACTTCAATAATATTGATTGATTTAAGCTGGAAATAAAGTAAGGTGCTTCAGATACAGCTTGAAAGTCCAAGTTAATTTGCAAGCAATTTACGAAATGTCTTGAGATATCCCTGGCACCCTTCAATCGTAAAAAGCCACTAACCTTTTGTGTTTTCTGTGCAACTAATTGTTTGGGGCACTCTGAATGACAGCTCTTGACTGAACCGTTTCGAGTGCAACAGTCACTTCCAATGATATGTATCTTTGCAGCCCTTTTGCAACTTTTACTGCTGCCTTGCTGCTGTTTATGTTAATACAGCTATTCGGAGCTCACTTTTTACGACGCCCCAACATTAATTGTATGCTTTGTTGCTCAATTTTACCTTTAACGTTGGTAGTTTGCCCAACTGTTATTCGGGGGTTACCCGTTTGTTACCTGTTCTTCTTGTTGTTCGTTGGCCATACATTTGGCTGTTGTGTTAACTGTTACTATTAGTTACACCATCGCCTTTACGTCTCAGCCCTTCTGCTTCCCTTTTTTGTTGTATCTTTTGTGAAAGCTGGAACTGCTTCCTTGGTTTGGTCCCAACTTTGTCTTTCCTTTTGCTCCTTACGCCCTTAAGCAGGACATTACATTTACTTAGCGCCCTTCGGTTGCGGCCATTTTGGGGGCTTCTTAAAAATGCAAGTCAGAAACTTTTCGAGCCCCGAAACTTTGTGACTAATTGCTTTCGTTTTTTCCCTCCCCCCATGTATTTTCTTATTCTGTGGTCCGTCCGTGAGGTTAGGGGTTAAGAGGGGCATATAAATAATTACCGATGGGTATTTGCGGGCACCTGGCCAACAAAAAAGGGAGCCAAGGAAAGTGTTGACAGATTGCTGCCAAAGTTTTCACCGTTTTCGTTTTCTTTTTTTTAATGGCTTTTTCTTTAAGTTATTTGTCTTGTCTCATCTTGGTCCGCTTTCTCTCGCTCTCTCTTTGGCATGGTGGAAATTGGTGAGGGAAAATGCAAAAGCTTAGTCCCTGCTTAAGTATGCAACTCAATAATTGTAGTCGGAGGCAAATCCCAAATACTGGCCGGCCGGGTCCAATGTAACAGCTGCTGATTGGCCCAGAATTGTTTGGCCAGGCAAAACAAATGAATCAACTAAGGGCTCCGTTTATTGCCAACGGGTCGTATGCGCAATTTCTGCTGGCCTGGGTCAATATTTGTCCTGTCCATTGACATGCCAATCAATTGGACATTAAACTCACTTACTACTCGCCGTGCACCCTCCTCCCCCAACAAAGTTCGGCATCGTCTTAACCCTCTGCTGCCCCGTCCCGGCAATGAAATAAATAAATAAACAGACAGAAATTTGATTAGACCGAGCGAGGACGAGGACCGGTCCAATAAAATGCAAATCCCTAAGTGCGTTTAGGCCACACACCCACACACACACGCACACACACATGGCGGCACGATTTAGGGCCCAGAAAACCCAGGCCCACCCACAGGTGTTATTTGGCTTAGTTATGGGCCCGGGCATTAGGAAATTTAATTGAATGAGCCATGCGTTTTTGTCGGCAGTGAATCGTCGGGGCCCTAATTCCACTCAATTCGTTTCATTTTGACTTGTTGCGATCACAAAGCACACAGTAAAATAATAGGAACCTGGACTGGGCAAATGTTTCGGTTAATTTAAGCTAGGGATAAACATATAAGAGAGGAAACATATATATATCTACTGTAATATACTTGTCTGGCTACCTGTCATATCGAGAATATCATAAAGTATATCGACATCTAATAATTTTTACTATAAAATATATAATATTGATATTTTATAGTAAAAATAATAATATAATATAATAATACATTAAATAATATATCGATAATATCGATAGAAATACAATGTAGGCGTTTTTATCTTACCAAATATATTTAAAATATTTCTAAACTACATTTTTAAATAAAACTTTATATTTGTGTTTAATAAAAAACTAAGCCAAGGTTTTCCTAAAGCACATTTCGATATATTAAACAGAACAGCAATTTATCGCGTATATATCGCAACGTCCAAAAATCAATATATCGATATTTTCTATCATCCCTAATCTAAATACTGCAACATAATTAATTCAGGTATAACTTTTACTATATATTTAATTGCTTAATGACTTGTTGTTTATTTATTTTGTTTATTATTTTTTATTTATTTCAACAAAAAAAGGAAAATCAAATTGCAACAAAGTCAATTACATAACAAAAGGAACTAATTTGAATGATAATGAAAAATGTATTCAGGGCTCTTCTATATTTAATTTAGCAATAACAATTGCAATAATCATTTTAAATCTTAACTCACAGCTGAAATAATACAAAATAATGTAAAAAAGTTGAAAAAACAAGCATAATCCTTTAGTAAATAATAGATTTAACTTTTTGTCACTTCCCTTAAGCCAATCTCAAATTGAATATCAATTAAGCCCCATAGTTTAAGCCAGCCAAAGCGAATATAATAAATAACACGACACAATTTAAAGTCTGAAAAAAATGAGAAATGTTATTGTTATGCGTTTTTTCACTATTTCTTCCACATGTATGTAGCTTTTTATAGTATGAAGTTCCATACATATGCTCCACAAATGCCAGCGACAATTGTCACAGCGGAATGAATGTGTTATGCACGGTCATCGGAGGAATATATCTCCTATATACCTCCGCCCTTTTGCTCACTTTTTTTTTAAGGGTGGCTGTGGGATATATACGTATTCCTTTACATTCTCAAGGTGAGCCACAGCAACCCTTCTTCCCTTTTGCCCCCAACACAACACATTCGATATTTGAGTCATCCGTTTGGCATCCTCCGAGGCTGATCCGCAATCTCTTCCATTCCCAACTTGAGCTGACAGAATGACTCGTGCTATTTGAATGCCCCCTTTGTGTGTGCGGGGTGTGCGTGGTGTGAGGTATGAAAATGCAATCCGCTGAATGGGGCTCTGGAACTGGAACTGGTACTGATGGCAACAAGTCGTATGAGCAATATGCGCTTTATTTACAATCAATACAGGCGAACAAGTGGAAAAAAAAGAAGGCAACACACACAACACACAACAATGCTGGCCCGTAAATGCCGTTATATTTTTACATGCCACACGTCAATAATACAAAGAAGAAAAAAAAAAAAAGAAGGAACTGGGCCCATTCAGTCCTCAGTGTTACCAGGAGGGATTGGCGGGCATTGCGATTGCCTGCCTGTCAGTCTGTGTTAGCCAGGCCATATCGATTACCAATCAATTCTGCTCCTGGCGCTGGCTATGGCAATTGTTGACTTCATTGGATTGACATTCCCTTCGGGATAAGGACAACAAATAATGCGGCTGCGAACAGGGGGTGTGGAGGATAAACCCCAAGACGAGCTCTCTTTTCTGCGGCTAATTAAAATGCAAATTCTGCTGCGATTCCTTCGCCAGTCAGCTAATCAAAATGAAAAATGATAACCAAACAAAGAGGGTGAAAACGGGCTAGAAGTGGTGCACGACAAGAAAAATATATATTTAGATAAAAACATATCAAGTATAAAAAACGAAATTTTTATTAAAAAAATAAATATATCTTAATCTTATCTTACTTTGATAGTATCAATACTGTATGAAAAGTTAACACGAAAGTCGATATATAAATCGATATTAAAACGTTGCGATATACGTTTGTGCGATAGATCGATATTCTGTTTAGTATTTCGCAATAATATATACGGAAGAAAAGACTAATATCTCACAATACATACATATTTCTGATATTTTTCGATTGTATCCATATTGATTCATATACTTAGTCTAGGTATGATAGAAAACATCTGTATATCGATACTGTATTTATATTTGACACTAAAGACGATATATAAATCGATAATTTAACGTTGCGATAGACGTTTGTGCGATAAAAGAAAGTCAAATAAATTACATAACATATTCACGATATTTTTCGATAATATCCATATTATAGTGTTAAATGCGATATTATTTAATATTTAACATTTTAGTCTATCAAAGTTTACGATAGCTTAGACATCATTGGGTGCTATATAATTTTTGATATATATTATGACAGTTTTCCTCTCGATAAACATGCCTACTTTAGAGCCTTGGGAATATCTAACATTCTAATAGTCCCTGCAAGATTTGAAGTCCCTAATTAAAGCTATAAATAAATCTAAAACTTTTTGTTAAGTGCGCGAATCGCTGGCTCCTTGTTTTTAGCATCTGTGGAAGGGGACTGCAAATGATATATGAAGCACAGCACTATGAATAATGCGAGTGGCCGTTGCAGATAACTGGCAGCCATCGAGTCAATAGCCCCGTGGTCTCCAGCTCCAGCTCCAGTTTCAGCTCCGGCTCCGGCTACGGCACCAGCCCTGGTGCCAACTCCCCCGTCCGGGGGTGTTACTCCCTAGAGGGTAATGCCTCTGTCCGCCCAAATTGGTGGCCATTGACCACGGCGAGCGGCCCCCTCAAAAGCAATTCCAATGTGTGTAATTTTGCGTGAATTTATGTTTTTATTTTTTTCTTCTCTCTCCTGTCCGGCTGTCTGTTGTCTGCTTCGAGAAGGAGTCCGGTCTCCGGATCCTGGCCGGGAACATGTGCGCCATTCACACGCCCAGGATCAGGATACGGCCCCGGTCAGGTTGGCTGTCCGTCCCGGAGAGAGATCCCAAAGGGACAGCGGCAACGGGGCTTAAACGTTCGGTAAACGGCCATTAGGCCAACACAACATTTTATGCCATCAAAACAAAGGAAAATTGTTATGCATGAATAGAGAGCGAAGAGACTAATAAAGGGGGCTGGATATGGTGAGAGGACCATGGTGCTGGGCGTGGCCGAAAGACAATGAAAGATAATTTAGGACTCCCAGCCAGAATGAGTTCAACATTTGCATATGAGCTGGGAGACAGGGAAGGGCAGGAGAGGAGCAGGACTAAAATAAAGCAGAGGTCATCCGCTCTTCCACTAATCAAAGGTCAATCAATAATGAATGAATGCTAAATTCATTAGTTCGTTGGCAGCTAAAATGAACACAGACATTTGCTTTATTTCTGGAAATAGAGTTAGGGTTTTTCAATGTAAATAGGATAAAATATCAAAATGATATGGAAATGTCTTTAAAAGTTCAAAAGATTGGTCCAATATGTTACAAATTATTAAAATAACCTATATTTATAACTAAAAAAGAGTTCATAAATGTTTTGTTTTTGTTTTGTTTAATTCGGAAAATACGAGCATAGACTTATGTTTTCTTCTTCTATAGCCCATAATTTCTACCTACCTACAGTTAATTCATGTTTAAGTTTTCATTTTCCCTCTAATATATTTTCAATATCCCATGATTTGTACCTACTTACTCTTACTAATATTGGAAACCTTTCCTTCAAAGCAAGTTTTTCATAATTACATTTACGTTTTATATCATACTTTTAATCACTAGTTTAAAAGGCTTTAAAATTCCTAGATATTTACTTTAGTTAATGCATGTTTTCAGCTTAAACTGACACTTAGGATAGGTTTTCTATACATCACTGGTATCTTACCGTCGAGCACATGCGACCGTGGCTTTCATACTTGTTTTTCATACTCATGAATAGGCAGTAAATCAACTGTTTTAATGCTCACAATAGATAGTGTAAGTAAACAATGTTCTGAATTGGCAATAAAGAGATTATATAAAAATATATATAGTTCAATATGCTGCTGTGAAACGCACTGTACTATTAATGCGAGAGCTCACATCCATCCACCCACATGATGTGCTCAATAGAACTTTTTACCCTATACTCGTACATATTGCTGGAAACCACCTCAAAATAATCCACAAATAATCCAATCGCACCTTGTAAATATTTCAAATGCCGCATAAAAATTTAATCCACTTCGATTTTCTGTTTGTTTTCATTTGCAGTCACAGAGAAAGAAATACGTCAATGGTGAGTTGTGTGTTCGAGATGGCTGGGAAAATATGCCAGCGGGGGGCATATATATATATCACATATTTGCCAAATTAGTATTAACATTTCGAATATTTTCTCTTCGTTTATGTGTTTATTTCGATATATATATGCACGTGTAGGCACAAAGGATTCCTGAAAGACTGTCCCAACGGCCTGCTCACAGAGCAAGTAAGTACTGTGCATCCTAAGGACCTCACATGTATCTTGAGTACCTTTCGCGAGCGTGTTTGTGTGCGGGTGTGAGCGCGTGCGTGTGCTCCACCTGAGCGTGGCCAATTCATTTAAGTCAAACGGCTAATTTAGTTAATTTTCCGCCATCCGTGCGTCCCAGCCCCAGCCACAGGCCCAGGCCCAGGCCCCAGGCCCCAGCCCCCCAGCAGACGCTCTCGATTTATGTAAGCTAATTCCAGAACGGCAGCAACATCGGAGAGACATGGCGGCCTCCTTTGACTCCCTTTCGGGATTTGCTTGGGCCATTGCCAAATGTGTTGACGACCCCGGCTGCTAATGACAATGCTTTTGTTGCTGTCGTCGTCGTCGGCTGTTGTTGTTGATAATGAAATGTATTAATGCGCGCATTATTCAAACACAAACTTAACTCTCAACGACATGTGCGCCACGCTTCTAATTGATTCATTCACATTTCTTTTTCGGCTTGCCACTCTCTCTCTTTCTCTCTCTCTCTCTCTGTCTCTTTCTTCTACCATCTGCTTTCTACTTTCTTTAGGGCTTCATCAAAATCTACAAACAATTCTTTCCACAAGGCGATCCCAGTAAATTCGCATCGCTCGTCTTTCGTGTCTTCGATGAGAACAATGTAAGTATGACCGTCCCAAACAATCCCTCTCCCGCCTCTCCCTGACAAAGGGTGCTGACCACGCCCACATAAAGTCATATTTTATACAGCCAGGAAAAACATTAACTTTAATGTTTAAAAATTATATAAATTAACTTAAAAGTGATCCGAAAAATACGTAATATAAGGACTTGACTTTTAAGGTAAGTCTTGACCTTGCAGATTCTAATTACGGCTTAAAGATATACATGACCTTAAAGTTATCTACATTGACCCTAAATTAAAAATATGTATATATATTTTTGTATAAACTTAATAATATTAATTTTGTAGTATGAAATACCTTACCAAATACCAAAGCCAAAATACATACAATATCCCTTTTTATCCTTTTTATTTTGCGTTTTAGGAAAGTTAAATGCAAGGAACTGGCGAAAATTAAGACCATAGTAGTTCAATTTATAAATTTAGACCCTTTTAACAACTATTCAATTTATATTAATATTACGCATACATTTTTATATTCACATCAGTCGATTAAAGCGGCTTTAAGCTGTTAGAAAGGTTAGGAATAAGATATTATATTTATATATATTTATATTTTTTTTGTTTGAAAACTGTTTAAAGAATCAAGACTACATATACCCTAAAAATAGACAAAAGTCTATTTATTTATTAGGTTATTAGGTTATTTAGGTAACCCTAATTAACTGAACTTTTAAGGGTCATAACGTTACCTTAAAAAAAGTCCCCAATATTTCTGGGAGTGCTGTCCTATTTTTTATTGACTGTAAAGAGCGTTTTAGAAAACATCAGAGTATTTAAAACCCTTAAAAAAGTATTCAACAAAATTGTACATCTTAAAGAAACAAATTTACTTCAATTTTGGAACCTTAAAAATGTCCTTGCGTACGTTTAGAGGGTTTTAAGCCCCCTGGTATATATTAAGCATCTTTAATTTTCAGTCCACTTAAGCACCCATATCCTTGATATTTTGTCTCCATTCCGACGCCTTTCAGGCATGCAATACTTTTTGGAATGAGAGCCACGGGTATTTCATAGTCTACGCCGGGCTGCCCTCTCCACTATCAAGCTGACGTTGGCGAAAAATTTTCAGACATCCACAAAATAAACTGATTTCAGCAGGTTAATGTCCTGCCCCAGCCGCTGTTCCCCATTTATGCGATGGGTGATCATAAATTTCTTGCGTTCTTCTTGTTTTTGTCGTATTTTTTTTATATGCATATATATATATATATATATATAATTTATGGCTTATGGGCGTGGTCTGCCCTTCTCCCCATTTTTTTGCCACAACCACAGAATGTCAACTGTCTGATGTCTGCACTGATTTGCTTTCTTTGTCTCTCCGTCTGCCTGCGTGTGTGTGTCCCAACTTCTGTGCGGATTTGTGTTTGTGTGTGTGTGCGTCTGCTTTCTTCTTTCTTCTCTTTTCCCTTTCTCTGTTTTCCTCTCTGTCTTTCTTTCGTCCTGCCTCTAGGATGGCTCCATAGAGTTTGAGGAGTTCATACGCGCCTTATCCGTTACATCGAAGGGCAACCTGGACGAGAAACTGCAGTGTAAGTTTTCAACATCTCTTACTGCCATGTCCTTCCTCGCCTTGTTCTTCTCTTCCTTCAAATGACAGTGCTATCATATAATCACTTGGCCCTCTTTCTTCACGATTTCTTCCTTCTTTAGGGGCCTTCCGTCTCTATGATGTGGACAATGATGGCTACATAACGCGGGAGGAGATGTACAACATCGTGGATGCGATCTATCAGATGGTGGTAAGTGGAAAAAGTTTAAAATTATAATTATAGAAATATCATATATCATATAGAAAATATCCTATGCTTTGATATATCGAAATATCAATATAAACGTTAACACATCGGCTTATCAATATTATCGAAAAATATCGGTATTATCGAGAAATACCCGAAGAATGCTATTTATTTTATTTGTTTCCTTTTCCGATTATATTGGTTCGAAGTATCAAAGAGAATATCGACTTATCACATATATATCGTAACATTAAAAGATTGATTAATACATCGCGTCAAATGCAGTATCGATACAAAGATGTTTTCTGCTTCCCTAGTCTGGTCCGATTATATTGTCTAGATATATCAAGTAGAGTATAGATTTATCGCATTTATTTATATTGCAACATTAAAAGATCGATTAATACATCGCGTATATTTTATATTTTTTAAACAATAAAAGTTATGTAAACCTCACATGGAGTAACCAATTCGTTTCGCATTCTTCTCTCTTTGTTTTTCCAGGGCCAGCAACCGCAGTCGGAGGACGAGAATACGCCGCAGAAACGAGTGGACAAGATCTTCGACCAGATGGATAAGAATCACGATGGAAAATTAACATTAGAAGAATTTCGTGAGGGTAGTAAAGCTGATCCACGTATAGTTCAGGCGTTAAGTTTAGGTGGTGGTTAAATCGATTAACAAATGCCCGATAACGATAACAATTCCACAACAAAAGAAAAAGAAAACGCAACCGTGCAATAAACCGAAATGAAATTGAAACCTTAAACATTTTTGAACAAACCAAGCTAAAGAATAACAAAAAGCAACAAAAAAAAGCTAAAGAATACGAAAAGTTAGTTTGCATTCGCTTCTTCACTCTTCACTCTCTTCTCTCTACGCTTTTCTCGATTCCCCAAAATCTGAAATCTCGATTCTCCGCGCGTCGATTGCGACACTGAAGATGATAATAATTTTTTGATATATGATTATGCATAATGAGGGAAGAAGCCCCAAATAAAATCGAACAGAAAACGAAAATTAATTTTTAAATATACACCAGAATATATAAATATATAGGATATCGTCGCGTAGTCAGAGCGCAGTTCATAGCAATAAAGGGAAAAAAGTAAACAAACGAAAATGAAAACGAAAATATAAAATTTAAATTTAAATTAAAACGAAAACAAACAAATAAATTAATGCTAATTTCAAATTAAAACGAAATGTGTGAGGCGCAAATCAATTTTTGAAGCATACACCAATTACGAGTAAACTAATTAAACCTACGAATAAATCAACATAATTATATTATACAATTAAAACATACAATTAGAGCCGAACTAAGCCTACGAATCAATTGCGCAGCCTTCGAAGCGAAAGCCAATATAAAAAAAAGAAAAACCAAAAGCAAAACGAAAACCAAAAACAAAAAACAAAAACCCAAAACCAAAGAAAACAAAACAAAGCGAAAACAAACGAACTATCTAAGCTAACCGAGTTATCACAGCTCGAACCCAGTCAGCTAATTCCACTCGCGACAGCAAATTGCAGCCACTATATCCACATCTAAAATATATAGATATATATATATAGACATATAGCCACATGTATGGATTTCGCAAAGTGGCCGCAGACAGGACGAACAGGGGTGAAGCTAAGGGATAGATGTCTGGATTAGGGGACTTAAGAGGGGCTGGGTTAATGGGGTTATAAATCAATTATACAATGGATTATGTGCTTGATGGAAATCGCTGGCATAGTCACTTTTACATATGTCAGGCGGGGAAATCCCTGCCTTGTTGCCCGTTGCCCCACCCTTTCTCACCTGTCTCTGTCTCCTCGAGTCCTCGAGTCCTCGAGTCCTCGTCTGAAGGTGTGGAAAGACCCCTAACCACCAGCCTGGACAAGCAAATATTTTTCTCCTCAACTAATGGAACACTTTCTTTGGCTTATTGCAAACAATCTACTTAGTTATAGTTATTATATATATTATATGCTATAAGCGGAAAGGTTTGTCTCTTTTATTGCAGCCCATCTATTCCAGCTGCCTTACAGCCTTGAAACGCACCTTGCTGCCCCTCCCCCTGAGATACGAATGGCAATCGAATTTTCGTTAGAATTAGAATTCAAATAGAAGTGATTGCAGAAAGTGTTGCATACCCAACAGGCGCTGATACAAAGAAGAAGTGTTTGCTTTTGTTTGCTCTATCTATCTCTCTTTCTCTTGCTCTCTTGCTCTCTCTTTCTCTGTATTTCTCTGTCTCACTTTCTCTATTTCGCTCCCTAGTATCTCTATATCTGTATTACCAGCTTTGCCTTGTTTTCCGTTAAGCGTTTTACGTTTCCAACAACAATAACCATTAACAGTAACAACAAGAAACCATAACCAAAAAAAACCAAAGAAAAACCAGTAAAACCCGAAACAAGAACAACACGAACATATTGACAATAGGCGGAGAGAAGCAACAGCAACATAAAAAAAGGGAGCTGAGGATAAAGGTCCTGGAACTGGCACTCGATGGGAATCCCAGAAATAGCTGCGAAATGAAGAAATTAATAATTGATAAACTAATCAAAGAACGCACATCTACAACAACAACAACCAGAACTACTATGAACATGAACATATATACACATATGTTTGTATATCCGTCTATATATATATCCAGTAAAAAACCACGGGAAGCAGCTGAAAAAAAGAGAAATACATATATATACATATGTATATGTCAAGGACGAAGGCAAGAAGTTGGAGCTGTAGAAAATAAAAATGAACAAAATCCATCATACGATTTAATTTCTATTCTATATGCGGTTCAGCTTTATTATTGCATTGATTTTTCAATAAACCAATCAACCGTTTTTACTATTCCGATGACTATCTATAAATACGAATCCACACACACACACACACCCGCTTACACACTTCACTTACCCCGATCAGTACTCAGTATTTAGTATTTAATGTTCCAGTATTCAGTATATCTGTATTTTCAATACTCAGTATATCCAGTATATTCAGTATATCCAGTATTCAGTACTCAGTAGCCAGTAACAGTACTCTCCCATATACACAGACACTCTCCATTACACATGTGCAATAACTAGAAACAAAGACTATACAGAGAATAAGATGTGTAACGCGCATCCATTTGAATTGAAGGCAAATGAAGAATTCATGCTAAAAACCAAAGTATGGCCCTACGCATCTTACTCCTTGTATTGCCTTTGCTCGAACCATGTAGTTACTATTTCTTCTTATTATTTCGCCTGCTTTGCCTTTTCTTAATCTGATCGAAAAACTCCCAACAATTGAGCGAATTACGTTTTCCTTTTATTTCCTCTTTTCTTTTCCTATGCTTTCCATGTCTTTTCACTTACAGCACCGATCTAAAAGAATAACAAAATGAAAAATTGACGACAAAAATGCAACCATGCAACCCCGAAAAATTAAAAAACTTTCCCACACCAGCAACAAGCACACACACCACTCACACACACACATATATAGCCACACGTATGTGTATATATATACGCCTCTAAACTAATATATACTCTATATATACTACATATATATATAGTAAGCACTGCAATCGAAAGCGAGTTAAGGAAAACTATAACAAAGCTACTAAACTAAACTAAAAGGGAAAATACGAAAAAAACGAATACAAGAACGCTTCTATAAACCTCACTGAAATTCTTCGAAGGAAACTTAACAAACACACACACCCCACACTCACACACACACAGAAAACACAGTTGTACGAGTATATTAACAATAAACGTAATGCGAAAACTTAATCAATAATTAAATAATTCGAAAGTGATATAGCTGACAAAACAAATGTGTCTGTAGTCTAGTAGTTAAAAGAAATTGACGAAAAGAAACGAAGAAAAAATACTAAAAAAAAACATTTATAAATAATATTAACTAAACTATTGAATGACAGAGGATTGTGAGGACGAAGATGGGATGGTTTTTTTTTGTAAGAAGATGCCTAAGCAGCAAAAATAAGTAAAAAAAAAAACAAAAACAAAGCGTAATTAAATCAAGCAAATCAAACTGTAAATAACACTAAGTGAATCACGCACACCAAGACACTAACACACATTGTCACACGCATACCCACGTACACACCAACACGGACAGCAAAGTACCGAATAAGTTTGTTAACACCAAAATATAACGGGTCTTAAGTAACGAAATAAAAAAAAGAAAACGATAAGAAAAAGGAAAACCAAATGAAAATAGGAGAAAAAAGAAATCAGTAAGCTAGAGCAAAGAATTTTTTTTGTGGATCGAAATGAATCAAGTCAATTGTAATAGCCGAAAGAAAAACATAACAAAAAAAAGAAAAACAAAACGAAAAAACAAAGAAACCAAAGGAATACGAAAATAATTGAAAATTTATATTAATTTACAATGGACAGGTGAGAACAGGATAGAACAAAATAGAACAGCACAGTGCCGATTAGAAGGGGATCGCGTCTCAGATAACGATGACGATGACGATGACGATGACGATGAAGATGAGTTTCTTTCCACCGCCGTTGACAAACCACACGAATGTCAAGTTAAACGTTTCACAAGCAATATTTTACATACTTATACATGCATTATATACATATATAGCTATATCTATATATATATATGGATAAATATACCTATATATATATATATATATAATAATAATAATAAATATACGATAATAAATATATATACATAACTTATATACACACAACTCCGCAATAACGAGAGTCAAACGGCAGAAAATAGAAATAATACGAATATTGCATGGCAGAAGGCAGCACACAAACAGATATTCTGATTGACGGAAGGAATATATAATACGATAATGCGAAAATACGAAAATAGAAGTAAACAAGATGAAAGCTAAGGAAATTTACAACAACAACAACAACAACAACATTTTTAGTGATATTCTTTAGCAAACTTGAATCCGATTTCTTTTTGCTAAGAACGAAAACGAAATGTAAAAAGTCAAGAAGAATTCAAGAAAAACAAAGAAAAAAACAAAAAAACAAACAACAATTAAGGCATTGTGCGTATATTTTACAAAAAAGAAAAGAAAACAAAAAAATGAAACTAAAACCAAACAAAAAACCGAAAAAAGGTACAGCTAAAGAGAGAAAACAAAAGAAAGTAAATTCAATTTTTTCCTCCCATTTACCTTGACTGGGCCTTTCAGTTTTGTTTGTTATTTGTATCTCCTTTGTACTACTCTATATTTACCGTTATTTATCATCATTATTATTATCACCGAGATGATTATTCCGATTGTTATTATTATTATGATTATTGCAACCTCGAGAAATACGATTATTGTGTAAACACATGCAAAACGGTATAAAACAAAAAAAAAAAACCAAGAAAAGAACACACACAAAAAACAAAATGAAAAAAGAAACAAAACACACACACAACAACAACAACAACTTTATAGAACAAACAAATGAAAATCAAATTCTTTTACCAAAGCAAAAATACATAATTATTTTTTTTAAGTAATCGCCTATGGGGGAATGGAAAATTTATCTTGTTACTGTCAGAAAATATTACTTACTTCAAATAAAAATTTTAAAGCGAGATCGTTGCGGGCGCGTTTCTCTTAGGGCGGGCGTGCTCTGAAATTTTAAATGAGTCAAAGGTGACTCCTTTTGGAATAATTACGTTTATTGAGGTAAGTTGCACACACACACACCGAGAGAGAGAGTGAGATCCTTGACAGCTGCTCGGGGACGCTTTAAGCACTCCAGTCGCCCCTCTATAATATCCCACTCCTCTCGACCGAATGAAAGTTTCGCCTTAATTGTCCTGACCTGGCTGGGCATGTGAGCGTTTTGTTTAATGGCTATTAACTGTTATGTTATGGGGGGATTCCGAAGGCGGAGGCGGAGGCACAGCACACGTGGCGTATGCGCAATCAACGGAGACAGCTACATGGAGATTACATGGATTTGCCCCCCAAAAACGTAACGTATACGCAGCGTAAGTACATAAGTGTATAATGTTTGCACAAAGCAAACTTCAAGCGTCTAGATGGTCATGCTGACATGTTAACAGAATGTAACAAGTTCGGTCAACTTTATTTACCAGATTGATGTCGTACTTAATACTAATTGATGTACTTACATGTCAAAGTCCAAGCCCCACAACCCACCTCCCACACCACTCCTGTGTGTGTTTGTTTGCTCAAATAAATGTTTGCTATGAGTGTCCGGCAAATTGATGGCAAAATAATTATGAAAGTGCACCGCCACTGTGATCGAAACAACGCCCCCTTCCATCCTTTGAAGTTTAAAATCAACAATTATCTAAATAACAACAAGTAAGAGAGCTGCCGTCGAGTGTGCTGGACTTTTATGTACTCGGTACTGGAATATTTCATTTATTAAATTAAATTGAAAAAGGCGCCTATCTTAACAGGACGCTTCGAAAGAATTATAGCGCTTAGTATAATATATATATTATATATTTATTATATCGACCAAAGTATCGCCATTAATATCATATCGAAAATATCGTTAAATATTAAAAATATTAGAGTTATCCAAAAAATATTATTTTATTTATCGGTATCTTTTTTTTCGATTACATTGGTCCAATAAAACAGAGAATATCGAATTATCGCACACATAGCGATTTATTTATCGACTTCTGTTTGAAATATTTACTGTATATCTATATTTCCCGCAATTCCTAATTGCGATCGAATTTTAAAGTTTTAATAAGAACAGAAATAACAAACACAGCAGATCAAGTTAGTTCAGTATTTTTTCAATTCAAAGCCAAGGTTCGAGACTATACTTGACAAAGGTGCGAGCGAAAAGCAAATAGGATGGTGCAATTTTACTTTCTAATAACTGCCATACTTATCATCCGATTGTATTACAATTTTCAGAATACATCCGTAGCAAAATAAATACTTAACGTCTATTTACTATAATTCGAATTCAGGGCTATATCTATTATTAACATGAGTTTTTGCAGGGATTAAGCCTGTATAGATATGACAAAGGTTAAGTACTTATAGTCTACCTTAAGGTCTGTACATCCTGTGGATGGCTCTGAATATGGACAATAATAAGCAAGAATGTCTATTAAATTGCTCTTATTTCTTTAATACCAGATATCATTCAGTCTAGCACGACTGCAGCTTTCTTACTTGTTAGTTCTGAAGTGTGAAGGGGAAGCGGTTATCATTTTTGATTACTTTTTGCGGTTTTCGCGCATGTCGCGGGTGTTGGAAATTTGACATGAATTAGTAATGAATGTATCCCACAGATGCGGACACTATCCAACGAATGCGCCGACTGAGGCAGCGGCAGCAGCAGTGGCGGCAA
The DNA here is from genome assembly GCA_008042475.1 of Drosophila kanapiae. NCBI lineage: Eukaryota > Metazoa > Arthropoda > Insecta > Diptera > Drosophilidae > Drosophila > Drosophila kanapiae. Next base: position 31,638 of record VNJM01003597.1, on the reverse strand, counting down.
CGCCAGCAGCGGCAGCGACGTCTGTTTATCTAGGCAGCCCAACTATTTATAATAAAAGGCTACCAGATTAAAAACCAAAATAGATTCTGTATATGCAGCTGCATCATCTGTATCCGAATCCGAATGTATCTATACAACTCGCTTCATTGCTGGGCAAGTAGGAACAAAAACTATGCTGAAGTCGATTAACTCGATCATGAAATACCCGGTATTACCAAGGTTAAAGCGTTCAGCGGAATTCCCGCTGGAAAGAAAGGAAGCGAGCATTATTTTTATTTCTATTTTTACTTCAATTTTCGCTAAGCAACAAAACTATAATTTATACAATATACCCAATATACCCGACGATTACCGGGAATAAAAATATATATTAGAAAACCGAGACAAGCTGGCAGATATGAAGAGGTTGGCGGCGGAAAATGCGAAATTCGAAAACCATTGTTTCGCAAGTGAGAAACATTCGAATTAACCACATTTTTACATTATGTATCCCCTCTGGCCGCTGCACACCAGAACCTCCCGCCCCGCCCTTGACTTATCCAACTATGCTGAATAAACAAATAGTAATTATAATTGCCTCATTTTGGTGCTACGAGTTCGATTCGATTCTTTCCGCGAGCGATGACGCGCGCGTACCGCCTCTGCCGCCTGCCCCTAGGGTAGTCGTAGGTGCGCCTATTAAATTCCCCTCTTATGTACGCAATTGCGAATTTATTCTTCGCACGCTCGCCACATTCGATGGAGAAATGGAAATTGAAATAGGAAATGTGCGGCCCGGCCAACAGAGGCCCAGTCACGGCAATCATCCGGCGATCCGATCCGTCGATCTCTCCTCAAGTGGTTTGTCGCCGTCGTCATCGGTCTGATCTGATCTGAAAAGCGCATCGAAGAAGTACTGCCACTAATGAGTTCTAAACAGATCTCAAGGAACTATTAAATTGGTGGAAAAACAGAGATCGACAATTAGAGGCCATTACTGTTTCGATTGAAGAAGATAAGTGCATGATATATATCATGATTATAACCGATAACCATTGGGTACAAGAGTATTATAGAAAAAGAGTATTATAGAAGAAGGGTATTATAGAGAAAGCGTTTTAAAGAAGAAGGGTTTTATGGAAGAAGAGTATAGATGGGAGCATTTTCGATCCTATAAAGGCGATTAAGTCTTGTCCGTTTGTTCGTCTTTCCGTCCGTGTGAGAAAAACAGATCTCTAGAGACTATAAAAAGCTACGAAGTTTGTTACCAACATCCATATCTTTTACAAACGGATTAAGCTTGTTTTAAATTTTGTCCTCGTCCACTTCCGCCTTTCAAAATTATGAAAAACAATCAATTAAGCTATACTCATGATTTAAATATATATTAAAAAAATATATTTGTGAGGATGTGCTGTGAATTAGATTTTTGTGTAGGCAGAACTTCTGCAACTTCTACATTTGTGTTGGCAGCACCAATGGGTGCAACATTTGTCAATATTTTCTTCTGTCTTTCGCCCTCTTCGAAGTGACTTTTTCATAAAATTAGACAATGTAGCGTTAAATTTCATCAACGGGGTAGCGGGTAGCGGGTATCCCACAATCGAGCACACTAGCCTGAAGCTTTCTTACTTGTTTTAGCTTGGTTTTTAGGTTTCATAGTACGTCTACTGTTGATTACAGTACAAACAGTAAAGCAGCTTTTTTTATAAGCTGTAATAATATTATTTTTGTGGAAATGTAACCCCTTAGGGTAACATAATATTTTCTTTTGCTGTTTCCACTTCAGTAGTCGCACAAACTGACAAATATCACAATACTTAAATATGTTTAAATGAATTTAAATATGTTAAACCTATTAAAATACATTTAAATATGTTCCAAAAATATCTGGCAGACTTGGCGACTAATTCTTAGGACAAAAATTAACGCAGGCAATAAAAAGCTTAACAAATTGATTCGATTTCATGGTATATATACACTATGAATGATAAGAAAACACAAAAATATCCCACACAGCACAGAGCAAAGAGAGATGTGTGGGGTGGGCAGGGCAGAATGATAGTGCAGATATGGGATCAATGCGAAAGCTGGCCACATTGTTTCAGCGGAAATTTCTTGATAGATCAAAGCAGAATCCGCGGAATTCGTTGAAGCGGTAATCCATCGTATCCGAGAGATACATATAGGAGCTGCCCAATAAACGGTACGTATCTGAATCCGTATCTGTATCTGCAGTTGTTGTATCCGTATATCTGTGGCTGCTGTTTTATTGTTTATTTGTTTGCCGTTCGCCTTTTGTTATTTCTCGTTTGTTTTTTTTTTGCGCTCCCCGGTTTTTTTTTCGATTGTTTTTTATTTTTGCTTTCGGCAGAATTTTTATTATTTACTATATTTAGGCAGAGGCCATGGGGAGAGCTACAGCTACATAGATTATAATGGGCTGGCAGGCAGGCAGGCAGAAGGCAGCCTCAGCAACAATTAGTCATCGCCGAGCCACGACACGGCGGCGGCACCTGCAACAAATGCAAAAAAGTAAATTATTCAATTGCTCAATCGCTCTGCCTCAATCGACGTCGCTGCTGGCGTCGACGCCGACTGCGACGGCGACTGAGGGCCAGGCTATTTGGCGCTGCTACTGCTGGCATTCGATTGCTATTCGCACAAGTTGCATGTTCAACTCGCGACTCACTTCGGTTTCCTCATTGTTTTTCTATTGCCCCCGCACTTCTTTACTTCGTTTTATTTTTGTTTCTTCCGATATATATATAAATAATTTTTTTTTGGCACTTGCGTGCCTTGTGCATATTTTAAATCACTTTGTGCCGTGCAAATTCCTTAGGCACTTCTCCCTTTATTTTTTTTAAAACCCATCCACCACCCGCGGTGGGTTGATTTCTAATTAAATGTGCGCGCTAATGCGTTAAACGGTTTCTGCAATTTGCTTTTGAGCCCTAAAGACTGTGTGCAAGTGTGTGTGCGAGTGTGTGAGTGTGTGTGCGTGTGCTTCCGTGGAAATTACATTTATAATTAGGCCTAATCCGTCGATTACTCTCATCGCCAACAGCGGAACCAAAGACTCACCGCAGCGTCCCCTGACCGCACGCACTCCAGTGTTTGCCAGGTATGTCTCCCTATCTCCTTGACCCCAAATAAACATTATTATTACCCCCGATATACATATCCATCTATATAGCAGTGGAGCCAATAATTAGGCTGACCGCCTCGGGGTTAACTCCGCTGAGTTTATAGTTTCAATCCAATTGCGGTGGGGTAGGGCATCTATGTATGTGGTTAGACCACCGTCTTAAAGACAAACGACTTTGTGTGGTATTCAGTCTGCGGAATTTACACGCATATATACTCCATGTTTTAGGAGTTATAATTTGTGGAATGAAGTGGCAGGTTTTAATCTACCTTAATCCGCTTTAATCTGCGGTTTGCTTAACCTGAGACTAAGTCCCGCACAAATTATTTTAAGAAAACTCAACAAAGACTCATAACTTTGTGTAACAAACAGGGTAAGAGGAGGAGGCTCAGGGCTTAAAGATTCATTAAATTCTTTTTTTAAGCTCGCGTTAGCTTAACCCAAGGTTGAAGCATCAATAAGGTGCTAAATATAAATAAATACTGTTGAAAGAATTGGTAGTAATGAGCTTAATGGCTATTAACCGGCATGAATAACAAACGCACGAACAGACGGACAGAAGGGCAAACAGACAAACGGGCAAACGTACAGACGGACAGGCGGACAGAAAACCAACGGACAAACGGACATGGCTAAATTGACTCGCCTAGCGATGTTGATCAAGATTATATATACTTTATAAGATCGGAGATGTTTCCGTCTGCCTGCTACAGACATTCTCGGTTGGCACAAAGTTATAATACCCTTGTAATCTATAAGTACTGGGTATAAAAAGAGGTACAGTTGCTTTTAGATGTGCTAATATTCGGCGGTAAATAATTAGTACCTCCTTTAGTAGGATGCTTAATCGCCGGTTAAAGTTTTTACGTTTTCCTATCTGAAGTTAATAGCTTTAACTCTTAGATAAGCACTCTTTAAATTTAAAATGCTGAAATTGCATTAAAAAAACCTGAAATAAAGCGAATGTAGTTGTAATATTGGTTTCCATGAGATTAATGGGTTATGGGGCAAGCGGAATTGATGGATGAACAGATCTGCTAGTTTATTTCATATAGCAGTTTAAACAGTTTATTTAAATGAGGCAACAACAAACGAGGCAAGTGTTTATGCTCGCTCTCTCTCTCTCTCTCCCTCTCTCTCTTTTCATTCTATTACCTTTGTCTCTCTCTATTTGTGCCCCAGACTCACTTACTCAAGGCCTTGAGGCTCACAACTACACACAAAGAAATTCTTGAAGGTTGCATTAACCAACTTCTGTGGCTACACTTAGCTGGTGCTGTTGATCACAGTACACTTCAATCTACGATTGTTGTAAACTTAATCCGCAGCGTGATTTTGTACTTTTTTTTATTGTATATTTTCCTCTGTGTATAAACTAAGAGGAAAATCTGATATAGCTCCCTGGGAAAATCTTAAAGAGAACAAGTCACATTAAATGGAATACCTTGTGCCAGCTTCATGTTTTTCTAATTACTTCATTTTCTCATTTTTGCTCACTATCAGCTTTCGCGAAAGGCGTTTTCCGCCAAGAGGTGTCTGAATTAACCCCACAGTGCCCCAAGCCGCATACCCATTCGCATCCCCTCCCCTTTCTCCTGCTCGCCAGCTCGAAGTAAACAGCATTCGAGGGTAGTGTAAACAATCATTGACCTCGTTCATATTTCTTGGAGCGTTCACTCATTTGCCTTTGGCCCGAGCCCCAGACGTTGACTCTGCCTGGTCGCAATTAAAATTGTTGTTTAGCTAGTTGCCTCTGGACGGCTCTTCAGTACCCCTCCCCTTTTCCCATCCCCCCTTTAACCCGCTTTAACCCCCTTTAGCCGGGGATTTCGAACAGAATCATTCGGCAGGCGGCAGTAGGCGGCAGGCGGCAGTTTGGAACCAATTAGCCGCCGAGAAAGAGGCAAATATCTGATTCTGTTGCGATTTCTCTCCCCGGCAAATGATGATGAGCATAAAGCACAAAGGCAAGAAGCCAGAAGGAATTGTAAGGATTCAGGAGCCAACGAAGAGGCACAGAGCCTGAAAAGAGCCAAATCACGATAGGCTCAACGGCAAAGACACAGAAAAGTGAAATAATCAAGGCCAACAACAAAAAGAAAAGAAAAACCAAAAAGAACCGAAGTTTGGCATACGCTTTTCTTTTTGAAAAACCGATATTATTTCAAATAAGAATAGAAAATTGTTTCGGCTTTTCCGTTTTAGTTTTCAGATTTGGTTTTCTTACCTTACTCGAAAAATAATTCTTTATCTTATTCAAAATTCCATAATGAGGCAAGTTTATAGATCGAAAACGAAAGTGTTCAATAAAATAGTTTATATAGTTTTTCATATAGCTAGTTCTTTTGCTCTCGATTTTTTTTGTATAGGGCATCCTTGCTTTGCCCCGAGGATGGCGAAGCGAGAGGAAAGTTTAAGCGGCATATATGCCCAGTCCACACATTCCATATCCCCCCTTGGCCTGGGCCTTAGCCCGTGGCCCAATATCGAGGCAGGCAATCAAGGATAACGCGCATTATCCCGAGGCCCACATATGGAAGGAAATGAGGGGTCGTTGGCGGTATGGGGTCAGGGGGTTGGAAATTGGTATTTTGTGTGTGTGCGTCGCTGCGCCGCCAGCGTAGCGCTGGTTTAGCATTTTTATGTGGTCCCGACCCCTGCAGACTTTGCCCCACAACCCCTATCCATCGCCAGCGCCTGTCGTGGCCTACAGAGACATTATGTAGTTGGCTTTATCGCAAACGATTTGCCAAACACGATATGACGTCGACCAGGACCCAAGACCAAGACCAGGACCAAGACCACGACCACGACCACGGCCGAGACCAAGAACAGGACCAAGTCAATGGCAATGACAATGGCCTGGACCACAGAAGCCCACACACACACACACACACACACACACACACACACACACACACACACACGAATTAATACCCGCACATGTGTGCAATAGTTGAAAGGCGACAAAAGTGTTGGGGTCAACTAGATTTTCAATTTCCACCTCTGGCGGCGCTATAATTCCCAACTGGTCAAGTCAACAACTGTCTTAGGGGTTTTCCTTTCCTTCGATTTACATTAAGATGTACAAACATTGAGGGGAAAAGATATGATACATGGACAAAGATGTCTTATAGAAAATTAAACCAAGTTAAGCAAACTGCCATATATTTTAGATATTGAAAAATATCGCTCTTAACCTTTAAATATTGATTTTATCTGATTATATTAATTCCATATATGAAATAGAACATCGTATCGAAATTATCATACACTTTCATATATCGAAGATTTAAATATCGAAAACTATCGCATTTAACAATAAGTTATCGATCGAGGGAGAACAGAACAAACATCTGTTATTGATGCCATTGATCTCATTTATTTGTCTCGTATCCGCTTATATATGTCCCTTATATCAAAAAGAATAACGATTTATAGTACAAACCATATATTGCAAAGATAAAATATCGATTGTTGCGTCTAAAATTTAAACAGTATCAATATATTTATTTATCTGTGATCCCATGTATAATCTCAGTTTCCTGAATAATTTATTTTAAAATTTTTTAAAAGAATTGGTCATTGCGAATTAAAACGCAATTGTCTATGACTAAGGACAATAAATAAAGCTTGGTAGGTTAGGCGCTCTAAATATTTTTGTTAAGGAGGTAAAACGAATAAATTAATGAAATTTTCTATGTTATTAGCCGTATATTGAAGAAACATAAAATAAACATTTTGTTAACTAACAGAAAAGACAAGATGGACTTTCAACAGCATTTATCTTGAGCTGTGTTTTGTACAATGGCGTCGAACAACAAATATAAGTCTAAGGGAAAAAAACCAATTGAAGTTATTAACAAAAATATATCGAATGAATGAAAATAATTAAATGAATGCCGATATTCCGAAATCCCTAACAAAAAATCACGTTAAAAAGTTATCGAAAATTCTGTTCTATGTTCTTTAGATAATGATTAGTTAAAGGTCTGGAATATTCCCAATGAACATTCTGAAAACTGTTTGAGTTCTGCGATTAAATTAGCAAAGATTGCAGGAGTAGCTCTTACTCCTGAATCCCAATAACTTCGTGAATAATCCGCATTTTTTCAATGGCTAAGTGCCCAAAATATTTCTAAAGTTATAACAATTTTATGGACAAGAACTTCTACAGTGGTTTTATTCTTTAAACCCCAATACCTTCTGAAACTATATTCCTCTGATTGTGCAATTCAAGCAAAATTCCAAAATCGCTCTTCGCATTTTATATTAATTTTTTCCTCCTTTCCACTCTTCGATTCGCTGTGCTTTGTCGCCTGTTTCTTAATATGTATTTCTCACACAGTAGCCACATTTTTTTTTATTCTCCTGCTGCTCCTTTCCCTGCTCCTTTTATTTTTTTATTTTGCTGTTGTTGTTGTGTTAGCCAATGGAGCGGCGTTAGAGGCTTTTGTTTACTTGACGCTGCTGACTTTTTAGGGTCCTTCCACCGTTTATATGGCGCATAAAATTAATAATAACAACAAATGGCGGAGAGCGAGGGAGGGAAAAAGGCGAAATGGGAATGGAAATGGGGATGAAAATGGGTGAAGGGAGGAGGGCTTGCAGGGGGGGTGGGGGGGGGGGGGGGGGGGGGTTAATGCAGATAGGAAAAATCTTAAGTAGTTTTTTTATATTTCTGTAATACAAGAATGCCGGTGTCTCTCGCCATTAATTAAAGCTGGGTTTTTAATATTTTGACAGCGTGCCAAATCAGTTGCAAGTTTGCCATCCAATCCCTACTCAAATATCAAGCATACGCCACGTTGCCTCGAATGTATGCCCGAGTGTGTGTGTGTGTCTGATGCTGGCGCCGGCATTTGGTGAAGTGTCTGGAAGCTGTCGCCCCTGGCTGGTCTCCTCCGGGCGGGGGCAGCCGAGCGAGCGAGCGCACCCGTTCACACGACACTTGAAGTGTTCCGCCACCCCAGAGTCCTTGCGCCCCCGCCCCGCCCTTGTGTTGGTTCCTGTTGTTGCCACTCTGGAAGTGCGTCTATTAATTTTCATATCGCAAGCATTTCCCAATACTCGTGCCTCGTCGTTTCGGCTTATGAGGCACTTCCTCGTAAATTACCCAACGCCCCCCCACACACACACAAACACACGCACTCGCACTCGCACTCATCAAATTAAATAATTATGCGCTTAATTATTTTTCGGCGTAACATTTAGGCAGGCCATGTGGGCGGAGTCTTTGGCGCGCAGAGCCGTCAAATGTTTAATTGTTTTTTAATTTGTATTTAAATGTGGCAGCCGGAATTCCACATGCGAGCCCCTGGCTACCCCTCGGGGGGTGTGTTGGATGAGGTGCCTGGCATGTTATTAAGCCACTCAAGGCACTGAACAGATTGATTTCCCAGCATCAGCGTCATATTTCCCTCTGCGCGTGTGTGTGCATAATTTCCATTCGAGATTTATGCACTTCGCTCTGGCATTCCTTCCCTCCTTAGCCGTGTTTTTGCCCCAGTCCCTCCTTGCCACCCCTATCAGCTCCGAGTTTCAGTTTCTGTTTACTTGGTAGCCAGTCTTTATGGCCCTTCATTAGCATAGTGTTAGTTGCAAACGCATTTAAATGCAAGTGCCTTGGGTTCCTCCCTGCAACCTCCTTCTGGTGTGTTTTTCCTGGCGAAACTTTAAGAAGTTCCCGGCTTAACTCTTCTGCTCGGCTCATTAGCTTATGAGTTTTTGGAGGAAACTGGCCTTAGTCGCCTAAAATTGCATTCTCTTAACTCAAAACTTATGATCCGCTTGTGCGCTGGCCCGGAGCTCCCAGGAACTATCGTCCTCTTTTGCCCGGCTAGTGTAAGTCCTCTTAAAGTACACAGAGGTTAGAAACTGTTGGGAATTGTAATAAGGAGAATCATATTCTTACTAATGACTGGGTATCTGGATCGTCTAACGTTCGCAGTGGTTTTTCTTCATGCAATGCCCCGCCGGCACTCGCCAAAAAACTTAACATAAAATTTTGTCGGCTCGCCCGCCCTGCTCCTTAGACCAGGGTTAGTTCAACCCCCTAAAGCCGGCCCCAAAAACCCAACCGAGCCATGTGCAGCGAGCGCACTAATTACGACAAGGTCGGTGCACTAATTAACAATTGCTTTGAGGCAGTTAAACGGTATGGCGCCCCCTCACAGAAGCGCAGCGAGTGCGAGAGAGAGATCCCTGAAATTTGAAGAGGGAAATAGGACAATGTTAGTGTGGGGAGAAACTCCTCGACCCACACTGCGTATGATAAATATTTGGGTTTCGTGGCTCCGCTAAGAGAGAGATAAGTGAAGTGCCGAAAGGGAGGGGACATTGCAAAAAGGGGCACCACTATCTCTGCGCTTGGAAATCCCAAATGACCACACTGCGTATGATAAATATTTTCAGTGATTTCCCAATGAGATAGCAGCTTGAAAGAGGGAGAAGTGAGTCACCAACGGAGAAAATTCAATTGAATCATATATATATATTAATAAAAACATAATAAAATGTATGCTTGCAGAGGGTATTGTCATTAAAGCTTGTTTGTACTGTCTATTTCTTTATTTTGTCACTAAAACTCATCAGCAAACTGTGCTCCTTCTTTTAATAAATATATTTCGCAAATACAGATATATACTATATACAAATAATACTTAATTTCATAAAGAGGGCGTGGTTGCACAACACAATACAACATTTTGTAAACTCTATAAGACAGGGGAGAGGAACAAAACAATTTGAAATAACTGCCGCTCGTGACGTCATAATGCTTAGAAAGGCAAGGCAAAGGGAAAGTTGTATAAGGATAATCCGAAAAATATTAAAACCACATTTAAAAATATATTTAGTAAACTTTTTAAGAGGAGAAACGAGGAAAGAAACAATAAAACAACACACAAAGTGGCATTTTGGATAAAAGTAAAATATCTTTCTTAGAATTTCAAACCGTTTAGGATGCGTTGAATCTTCCCAAAGCAATTTCTTATTTTATAAGCCAGCATAAGTAATAGACTTATTATTTAAAGATATAAACGCCTTTAAATAAAGAACACACTTTTTTGGTAGTTTGTATTTTGTGTCACAATTTCTGCAACATTTTTTTTAAGGGAAGTAGGTAAGGCTACAATTTCAGGTCGAAGTCATCGAATAGTAGATATATAAATAATTAAATTAACAAATGAAAATGCCATTAAAGAAATACATTTGTTTTTGTCGACTTATCCAAAGTATATACTTAGTTGCCTAAATATATAAAATATATAAGCAGAAAAGATATTTTCATCATCTCCCTTTCTAGCTGGCAAGCCAACAACTTCTTTAAATATTTAACAACAAAATGAAGTAACAAAAAAACATGAAATCTCTGTGACAATTTCTTAATTTTTGTTCGCTTTCGGTTCTGGCCACAAAATGTTACCTGCGCCGCCGCTTGCGATAAGCATTGCCGTTGTTTATGCGCTGATAAGCGCAGCAGGAGGGCGGCCTGGCCGAAACAGGTGCCTTTGTCGGCGTGGGGTGGGTATTGCGTTGGCGTGAACATCGCTGATTTAATGCGATTAGATTAGATGAGATTTTTCGTTTCGTTTCGTTCCGTTGCGGCACGGCGCGAAGCGATTCTTCTTTGTGCGTCCTGGCGCCAAAAACTTGCTTGCTAGCCAGCTGAGTCAAATGGCCAAAAGGAAAGCTTGCCCCTGCAGAGTGCGAGCTTTTTGCCGCACTGCCAAAAAGGAAAGCTTCGTGGTGAATTGCAGAAAGAGAGGGCCAAAAGAGATAGGCGGTGGGGGGGGGGCAGGAGAGGAAGCATCAGCGGCAGCGGCAGCGTGGCAGCTAATGCTCGTAATGTCGAATTACTGGCGTTCCCTGTGTCCGCGTGCCTCGTGTATTTTTACAACCGAACGCTGGATATTTTTAAGCCGCTGCCTTTTCTTGTCAGACTCACGAGCTCACACACACACACGCACACACGCTGTGGCACACGCACACACACACACGCATGGCACATGGCCAAATGGCTGTGGCACATATTAATGCGCTAATATTACGCATACGGCACGTTGCTCCCATTTCGGCCATGTGCGTTTTTCGTTAGCTAGCTGCCTGGCTCTTCCTGCACAGGTGCGTGCAAATGAATACAAATGAAAATTGAAATTAATAAATTGCATTACATAATTAAAAGTGAAAAGCGGCCAGAATGGAAGGGCGAAAACCCAAAGCGAGACCACGACCGAGAGCGTTCATAATTGAATCAGAGCTGGGACAAAATGCTCCTAATTAAATGCGTTGACCGCAACCCAAAACGACAAAAGAACAAAAAAAAAAAGGAAAAACAAAGGCAAACAGAAATGTGGGAAGGGGAAATAGGAAATAGGAAAATGGGAAAACTGTCAGAGGCGCACTTAGCGCACACAAAAGGAAAGTGGAAAGGCAATGGGTCCGCTGTCTCTTGGGTGGCATTTAAATATTATCCGATGCAGCCGCCATTTCGTGATCAGATTCGGCCTGTCAGCCCGAGGACATTCGCCAATTTGACAACAATCTTGGCCATTTCTTTCTTTGGATCTGGCTTTCAGCGTTTAGAGGGGGGCGTGGGAATTTTGGTGTGACCAGAACGCCCCGGGGGAGAAAAAACCAGAGAGGCTGCGTAACAGTGGCGACCGCGACACTGCCTCTGCCTCTGCCACTTGATGCCATTACAATAAGCCACGAATTTATTTATTTATTTAAACTACTCGAGCGATATCTGTGTTGGCTTAGCTGGTGCTGCCACCATTCATCCCTCCTCCTGGCATCCGGCTGCTGCGACCATGATTGCCTGCTGCAGAAAGCTCTGCGGCAGAGCGAAAGAGAGAGAGAGGGCGAGCAGGATGCGAAGGAGTGACTCCGCGTCGTCAAACTTCGTCGGCTTCGGCTTTTGGCGGCTCGTATCAGCAAGGACATTCGACCTACTGTTGATTGCGCTCCGCTCAGAGCCGAAGCTTTTCAGTTGAATATCAGACCGTGCCACGAACGGAACAAAATCCGAGCATCCGGAGCCTCGAGAGTCCAAGTTCGAGTATCCAGTAGCCAGAGTATCCAGAGTCCAGTAGTCCAGTAAAATCCAGTGAGCAGTATCCGGAGTCCAGTATCTAGTATCCAGAGTCCAGACTCCAAGATCCGGAATCGGAGTCAGAGTCCGGAGTCCGAAGTCCGGAGTCGCCGCATACGTCTCCCTGCCTGTTTCTTTTTGTTTTTTTTGTCTGTTGTTGTTTATACTTGGTGCGGAGCTCTAGCTGTTAATGTAAAAAAAAGGAACCCTAAGCCGAAAAACCAAGAAACCGCAGACGGGAGAAAACGAGGAAATCTGTTTGGAATGTAAGAGAAAAAAAAAGAGAAAAGAAAACTCAAAAAACAAGCAACAACACATATTTTTCAGCGATCCCATGTTTTGTTTGTTTGTCTTATTTGTTTGTTTATTTATTTTTTTTTGTTAGCTCGCTTGGTTGGTTGTTGTAAAGGGCTTAAGCCGGGGCAAATATTGCTTAGTCAAGTGCGAGGCCTTTGCCAGTTGATGTCCTGTCAAAGTGGCTCCTTTATTGATAAAGCCACACAAATACCCATATATAATATATATATACACACACACACACAGGAAGAGTAAAGTCTGACAACTTAACGACTTACTTAGCCAAAGAACCGAAAAGGCAAAGGGGAACGAGCCTTCAGAGGCCCCGAGAAAAATGCTGAAAAGGTAGGCGGACACACAGAATAACATGAGCTCCGAAAAACACCGAAAAAGTGTTGAATGGGTGGGGTGGGGCAGGGTGGTAGTAGGAAAAGGGTGCTGGTGTTAGGGTAGAGCCTAATAGACTGCCCAGGCAGCCCATAAAAGGGTAACATACTATACACACCCACACCTCTGGAGTGTTAAAATATTAAATTTTGTTGCTCTCAATGTTTGTTTTCCGCGATCATATCTCCTAACAAGGGTTAAGTGGTTTATCGAAAAGAAAAGTCAGATATGATATGTACACAAAATATCGCTCCTAATATTATATCTAAAATGTCACAAAATTTTACATATTCAACTTTAAGGCATCGGAAAATATCGCTAATATCGATGTAATCGAAAAATATCTGAAAAGTACTTTTAAAGTATTTATATTTGTATTTATATTAATGATTTAATTACGTCAATTCATTTGTATTTTTCCGATTATATTGGTCTGATATATTTAAGAGGATATTGATTTATTGGTTGATTGATTTATTTATCGAAAAAATTTCATTGAACTTTTTTTTATCGATATTATAAAAAAAAACAAAATGTTTAAATTCATTCATTTGTGTAATTCTGATTATACATATTGATGCGATATATCAATGGAAAATATATCTCTTTCTTTGATAAATCAAAATATTAAGTATTAAACGCAAAAACGTTGTTGTTTTAGAGTTTTAAAAATCCAAATCGCATGAAATTTGAAAGCATCGATAATATCGAACAAATATCCGACAATGTTAATTTATTTGCCTCCTTTTTCGATTAATTTGATCCGATAGATACAATATATCGACTTAATGCTTTCGATTCAATCTATACATCGATTTTTTTCTGTCATCTCTATTAATATTACATATATTTTGTTAAAACAAATCATCCTTAACATAGGATTAGGGGATATATATTTAATTATTACAAAAATCTAAAAGGGTAATCGAATCTTCGGCTCTATCTTTCTAGAGAAGTTTTCACGTTCTGGCCTGATTTATATATATGTATATATAAATGTTTTTTTTTTTTTGTTTTTTTTTTTTGGCTTTCTGTTTTTGCTCTCTGCTGTCCGATGGATGCTTCTTCTATGCCTCGCTGTTGCGCTTTGCGGCAGACGACGTCAGCGAATACTCCTCCATAACACACCGTTCCCACTTGCCACTTGCCACTTGCCACCTCTCCGTGGCTTTGGCCTTCGCCTGTTCGCGTGGCTTACGAAATTGAATGAAAATAATCAAATCAAAATGAAAGAGGTTATGTAAATTTCGCTCACGTGTGTCTGTGTGTATGCTGTGTGTGTAGCTGGTGTGTGTGCGGGTGTGTGTGTGGGTGTGTGTGTGTGTGTAGGTGGTGTTTCGTATGTTTTCGTGTGTGTCCTATCCCGTTACGCTCCTTTTGGCCCGAAAGTAACTTTTATTACTAATTTCTAGCTCTGCTTTCTCCACTCGCATTTGCATAATTCACCGGGCCAAGTAAATAGCCAGACACATGAGATCCCGGCCAACTTTCTGGCTCAAGGGAGACGGAGTCGGAGGTTAGGGGTGTCGCCAGCTTATCTGCTGTAAATAAACCAAGTTTTGGGTAAAAATTACATAGAACTAAGCACACAAAGGGGCAAAAGCAGAGGGGAGAGACCTCAGGTAACAAATGGGGTTGCCAAGGACTAAACCGGTTGAAAAATAAGAAACAACTAAGACTTTAACTGACAGGAACTATCTAAAAAGAAATTTAAGGATAAGCTAAGGAGAGAGGCGAAAGCAGCTGACAAATCAGTCTTCAATCAAGCACATTGTCCCGCAATCACTGGCGATTTTTGAAGTTTCTTCCGCGACAATTTGGCATTTCTTCTAATGGCTAGGGGAGGGAATAAAAAAAAAACGTAGAGGAAGAACCGGAAAAGCCGGAATAAAAACTGATACAGAATGGAACAACACAACTTCCTTTGCAGAAAACTTTGGCTGGCTGCCCAAAAGTGCAATTCCTTAGCTTCCGACAGAGAACGAGAGAGAGAGAGAGAGATGGGGGTCCTCTGCCTCTGCGAAGATGGCGTGAATAATTGTTTGCTTAAAAATTCCATTAAAAGGCGAAATAAAGCAGGGACTTGTCCCAGGCCAATGAAGCCATTGCCACGTCCCAAAATGTGGTCAACTCTTTAAGGCAACGACATTGCTTATATCCTAATTTATTAAACTAACTTATCGCTGGGCTAAAGTTTTGCCTGCCCAGCTAGCTGAAAATTATGATTTTGAACCGAGGAAGCCGAGGAAGAACTTTCTTCGAAATTGAGTATTCACTGGGGTATTCCTAATTTATGGGTTTCCAAATTCAGTTCATTTTCAGTACACTCCTCCCCTACTTTCACTCCCTGGAGAAGTTTGACTTGGTTACTGGCCCGGCCCTCTATTCAGGCTATTGACTAATTTACTTAGCTCAAGTTTGATCGAGTTTGGTTGCCCTACCAAAGCAATTAAAGCAACCAAGTTACGGGGCCGTTCAGGATGTGGAGAAGGCCGAGGAGGTGCCTCGAAGTTACGCAAAATTCTGTAGCGCTTTTGTCCCGAAGTTCCACAGTTTCGCTTCTCTCGGGCGAAAATACCAAACAAATTAGCATTAGAACTCGCTGGGCGAGAAGACACCGACCGTTGCCTGTGTCTTTGCAAAACTTGTTTACAAGTCGTTTGGCAATTATTCAATTCAATGGCAACGCCGATGGCCATTTTATATAATTTTCTGCGATGAGAGTTGGGTGTACTGAGTGCTGTGTGTGTGCGTGTGCGTGTGGGTAATGTGCCCTGGGGGAAATGCATTTAGAACTGGCCGGAAATCGCGTAATGCCCCCCAGGTGAAGTCGGTATGGGGATCAGAAGCGATGAAGAAACAGAGCTGGAGCACGGGGGCGCCTTAAAGTATGCTCAATTTTCTTTTTCCTTTCAATTTCCCACTCTGACAGACACAGACATGGACGCGGATGCGGATGCGGACATTGCAGCTGGGTTGGACGAGGACGAGACAGACGCCCTAAGCAGTTGGCACAAACAACTCTAAGACTTGGGGCAGGAAAATAGCAGGGACTGGTGGGGGCAAAAGGGAAGGGCAAGGGTAGGTGGCTGGAAAGGAGCATAGATGGGGCAGAAGGTATGGAGTTCGGGGGCAAGACAGGCGAAAGAGACACGGTTGTGTACTCCTTAGCCGTTGCATCATCACCTTCACCGTCAACGTGACCCCTGACCTCCTCTTTAACCCCTTGCTGGCCTCATCACCTTGACAACATTTGCCCTTTTCAGATGGATTTGCTTACTATTTTTTGCCACTGCCTTCTGAGGGGAAATTCCCCAAAAATGTTCTTCTAAAAATGTCTCCTGGCATTTTCTTGTCATTGGCGGGGAAATCACCTTTTACAGCTTCTTATTGTTCAGTAGATTGTTAATATCCCAAGTGCCTAGTTCAACAATTATGATTTAACTATTAGAAATGGTTTCTCTATTATTCTATTAGGGTTTACCATGTCAAAGTCTTATTTTTGCCCTTCTGTCAATCTAGTTTCTGTCAGTCTCATTTAGAAATATTTCATTATTTCAAATTAATTAAGCTCACTTAACCCAGTTTCTTTGCTAGGTATGTTTAAATGCCGTACTGAAGTTTTTATTAATAATAAGTTTCATAACAACCTTGATTTGATTGGCTCAGCGTAATAACAATGATTGGAATTGGAAAAACGCCTGTTGTAATTTATAGAAAAAGTCTGATATTACATAGATTTATATAATTAACAAAACCAAAAATAATATATATTTTATTGCAAGAATACAGCAGATAAATACAGTTCTTAAAGACAATAGAAGGCATTAGCTATCAGTTATCGCATTAATTATCGGTTATCGCACAAATTTGTTTTCTGGTATTTTTTATAATGTATTTAATGGTATTTAAATGTGCATTGTGAGTGCCTCATAGTTGTCCTGCTCGCACCTAGGTTGCTGTAAAGCCTCTGATGAAAATTGAATTATTTAATTATATATTTATTTATTTGATTATTTAGTTGTTATACTTAAAATCAACGAAACGAAATACATTATTCTATAGATTAAATGAATAATGTGTTTAATGCAGTATAATAACGCCATAATATGTATACACCAGGGCCTTCTGGCACATTTCTCATCCGTTCTATTTATTATCAATTACCTTAATTGTTGATATACTGATTCCAGTAATTACGATTGATTGTCCTACATTCCCTAAGTATTTTCTCCTGTTCAGGAGTATATACATATATACTGCTGTTGTCATATATATATATACCGTTAGTATGTATGTGACTTATCAATTTGTTCGCATGAAGTTGTAACTTCATTGTGCTGCATTCGTGCATGGCCCCGCTGCTGGGTCGGTCGCTGAATAATTTATATGGCTTCCGGACTCTGGACGCCGGACGCCGGACTGTTTAATTTTCCTTTCTGTCCAACGCCCCTTCCCCCCACGCCGATCCCCGCCGCATTTCTCTCACTGTCAGCAGTTAACTTTCGGGCACATCCGTCGAGAATTGTTGTCGTCGTCCTCGTCGGCGACGGCGTCACAGCGGCCTGTCCACACGTTGAATGGCTGGTGGATTTGTAGCTGGGAATTCCATCAAAAGTTGCCTTAGTCTTGGCCATTTTCTTTGCCAGCTTCCGCAGAGCCATCAAAATTTGTCCGCATCTCGTAAAAGCTGGGGCGAAGGCTATGAGGATATATGAAATATGAAAATGTCCTAGTGGCGCGGGGCGGATCCTTTTACGATTTGCTTTTTACGTTATGCAAGTTTCTGTCTAATTTGTCATGATTTCTGCGAGAAGGCATCGCCTAATTATGGCCCTGTTGTGGCCGTAATAAATTATTATACATACACAGTGTGTACTACACCAGTAGTACACAAAACAGGCACCGCTGCCGATCTCTGATACACACACACGTTGCCAATTCAAAGTCAATTAAAGTCTCACGCAATTTGCCTCTCAAGTGGCAGCGGGGAATTAAAAAAGTTTCGCCCGGCTGTCCCGCAGGCTTCACGGGGGGAAAACTTGCCTGGGAAATTATTAAAATTTTAATTACGCAACTCTACGGAGGAAACTTGTAGACATCGCTCTGTTGTCGCCGCCGCTGCCGCTCTGCCATTGTCGTCATCGTTGTCGTTACACAAAAACAGCAAAAGGTAAAGCAAACGGGTTCTATCCTGCAGTTCCTCAAGCTCGACTATTTGATACCCTGTACAGGCAAAGTTTAAGGGGAAAAAAACAAAATTAAATAGTTTCTTCAAGCTGCTTTTTGCTACAATATTTTACTGAACTTTATTGCATTTTGTTTCTAAAACATTGTAGTGCTAACTTGTAGACACCTATTTAAAAGTTGTAAAGACCCCGTGATTTCTGGATCAACCAAAGAAGTTTCAAACTAGTCAAGAAACAAATTCCCAACTCAGGTTAAAGTTATATAAAGCGTAACTGGGAAATTCAAACTTATTCAAACCGGAAATCGCTATTTTGAGGCGATGTTGGATGAATGCTCCGCTGTATATGATACTGAGGTGCCACAGAAATACCTAGTATTCTGAAAGGCGACTAAATGTATGGAATAAATTATTTTAGGTACCACAAACAGTGTAAATATATTTTTGTATTTACAATTTAACATGGTGTAAGTCCTTAGTGATTTCTGTAGCACCCCGGATAAACTCCCTGTAAAGCCAGTTCAGAACTAGCCCCAGCCGAGTTTAGTTGAGTTGAATGACGGCCTGATAGATGGATTGAGGGGGCATGGAAGACCTGCTGGCGGACCTGAAGGACACTGTGCCACCCACTCACATTGTGCTGCGGCTGCTGTTGTCGTTGCGGTTGTTCTTTGCCTTGTTTTCGGCGATGTTCGGGGCGATGCCACCTTCTCCTGCAGGGGTAGCTCTTTGGGTGGGTGGCCCACACAAAAAGAGCCAGCGTTGACGTGCTTAAATATCAAAGTACCCAACGGCCCCCAACGGCCCCCAAGGGCTGTCCAAGGCAGGGATGCAGGGGATGTTGGCAACCCCTCCTCGATGAGTGACGCCTTCGCATTCACCCTGACGGCCTGCAGTTTTCGGGCACTCTGCTATGGGATGACTATCTTTAATCTGCTGCTGCCACTTGTACTTGCAGATCGAACTGAGCCCGGAACCGGATAAGACACGCTTCTCCAATTACCTGTCACCGCTACCGTAACCGCAGCTGACTGACCTAATCGGAGGCATCGAGGGAGGAGCACCGGCCAGACCAGAAGCATTATCGCAAGGATAACCCCGAATCAGCAGCCTTCGCCATGGGCAAGAAGAACTCAAAATTGAAGCAGGACACCATCGATCGGCTGACAACAGACACATACTGTGAGTGTACACATATTCGGTCACAAATCATTGCCGAGTGCGTTGGCTCGGTCCCAGGATGATTTGCGAGCCGGTCTCTTAAGGCTCTCTTAGTCCCTCGCACAACCCCCTGAAAGCCTTTTTTGGCAGCTCCAGAAGGCAACGTGAGCTCCATCATATATCAGGCAAAAGAGTTTTTACACTTCTTGGGGAAATGCTCAATCCTTTGGAAGCGCCACAGCTGGCCATTCATTATTTCTGGGATTTGGACAACCGATTCCAGTTTACTTAGCCAAGAAAGTCCAGTGTAGTTTAAAATTGAATTAAAGGGGGTATTTTTTACTTAAATAATGAATAACTGCAAAGCTAAGTGAAAGGAATAGAACGTCTTTGTTGTTTATTTTTTTATAAATATAAATTCTTAACAATTGCCCTTTAATTGCCAACGCAAAACTTATAAAGCCATTTAGATGTTCCTTGTCAATGACTCACTTAAAGTTGTTTGATTTGGACAGGTTAATTAAATTCAACTTCGGTTGATACACAGAGACAATTTTTGCACTAAAGAAATACGCAAAAATTAACTCTTCTTCGAGTACGGATTTTTTGCATATTAATTCAATGTAAGTGTAGCCAAAGTTGTGGTAAAGAGTGCACTAGAAAAGTCTGACCTATGTAACACTTTAAAATATATTATATAATTATGTATATTTGGATTTCTTCCATAGGAAAATTCCGATATCGGTGCTACAAAAATTACACACAAATTACTAGGCCTTTGGAAACCTTTTAAATAATGCCCAAAAGTTTGCTACGTATATGTATATCGTAAAAAAACCGAAATTTACAAAGAATTTAGTACCTAAAAGCATTTTATTGCATACTTTTAGACACCTCATCTTTAAAGGGTTTTAAAAAACGTAGTAATTCTTGGATCACCCTAGAATATAAATTTTTATGTATCGAATATATAGAATTGACATATGTTCCCCATCTAAAATATTATAAATATTTATTAATTTAAATATATCAACTTAAATATATACACATTTTAAAAATCAAACAAAAAAATAGCATTTAACGCTAATAATAATAATTTATTGAACAAATATCTAAGTATGTTATTAGGTTTGCTTATCTTTCTTGCCTACTATATTGAAAATAATTTTAAAAGAAAAGTTTTAATGAATTTGTATATGTTTATTTCCAACAATTATAGTTCAAACGAAGCTTAAGTTCTCCTAGGATTATTTCGATATATCAATCAGAATATCGATTTATCGCGCAACGCCAAAATATCGATTTGAGTTTAGGTATGGCGATAGTTTTCCCGATAAGTAGCAAAGTTGGCTGATAAGCTTTGTTGGGGGATAAAACGATCCTTGTGTGATTTGGCATGTATGTTGTATAATCTTGATTTATGCTGATTCATTAGTTAGTTATTTTTTGTCAACTTCGCTTCAAAGTAATTAACTCAGATTAATATTTTATCTTGGACGTTGATGCACTACGGTCAGTACACTCAAGTGGCCCTTGCGATAGGAGGAAGTATAGGTAGAGTCTGCGATGAAATTAGTTAGTTAAGTTATTTAAGATTCAAGTTTTTAGTTTAGGAAGGCTATATATGTTTGATGTTATACGTTCAGTAACAACATTTCTCCGAAACAATTCTCTCAGTGCTGGAATAACTGTCATTGGTATATCAGCAATTTGCTAGCCTAGCCGGCGACTTGATATGTAAACTGTGAATTTTCTAATGTGCTTAGCTGGGTCTGCCATAACCCAAAAGGGTTTGAATCGCTGGCTCCTGGCTGGGTATGTGTATACCCACATTTCTACGAATATGGCGTCCTGACGACCCCCGGGGCCTCTGTTCCATTTAATTTTCTATGTAATTTCTGTTGGACAGGCGGGCAGGCAGGCAGGCGGCAGCAGGCAGGAAGGCAGGGAAACACTTGCCATAGAGCATGCAGTTTTATATATTTTCTAATAGTTGCACATGCTAGTGCACCCTGAGGGGACAGAAACTCTGTTCATTCCGGCCACCGTCGCTGCTCGCCTTTCCCATTTTCCGCATTTTCCACTCACCACTCTTGGCACTCCTGCATTGCTCCATTGCTCTATTGCGCTTCGATTGCAGTTTAAGCGCTCGGGCTATGGGCTTTAAGAGTTTTCTTTTATTGTTTATTGCCTCGAGTGCGGCCGCCATAAGTAGGCTATACTTTGCCGCCGCCTGGCTCTCCTTGCCGCTTTTATCCTGCGGCCAACAGTACAGTACAGTGCGTACCATGGCCGCTTTATGGGCCTTTCGCATTATACGAAACTCCATTGAATTGAGCTTAGTTTGCCGATTAGCGGTTGGATGTGTCTCTGTATATTTTATAGCCATAAATTGAGGGACATTTGGTTTGTCAAAGGAGTCGTTAAGTTGTCAGGCGGTCCGTTATATGGAGATTCATGGCGAACACCATATTTCCAAATGCAATTGAATGGAATATTAGGAAATTCATTAGCATTGAAGTTGCTAAATTTATGGTCTTGTTTTTCACTTTGTATTTTATTTTATTTAAAGAAGAAGAGGAAATGTGGGGCATTTAATGGATTTTTTGTGATTTAGGGTAGGGCTCATTGTTAAAGTGCCTGAGAGGTATCTGACTGACTGATACTGGCGTATCAGTATCTCCTGTTATCTAGTTTATCTCTACGAAAAAGAGTTTATGTCAGTTTTTATACTCACATTGATGCGGTAGTAAGCGAACTTTTCTTAGGAGGAACTTTACCTGTTCGTGGAATTGTAAGGGCGAGAGGAGAAACCGTTAACTAGAAGGTTATCCACTTAAATTAGTGGTGCCCGGCCTCTGCCAGCACACGCACTGTGTAATCTTGTGCCAAAATCTAGCCTCTTTTAGATTTAATTAGCTATATTATTAGTCATAGCTATTTTTAAGCAATGCAAATGCGATTCGAACATTTCCTGGTCTGATTTAAGTTGTTATTTGTAGTTTATCTTTTAACCGAATTTAAGTAAAAATTTAGATTTAAAAAAGGCAGTGAGAATGCCAATCAACTTAAGTAGTTGTTTGCTTTTTTTCAGTTGGAAACTTTCACTTTTTGCCTAATGTCTCGAATAATTACCCCACGCCACTAAAAACCCTTTCAGACGTCATGTTAATTGTCGGTCTATAAAATTCCTTGGATGGCTAAGAGAAATAACAGGGGCTGGTCAATATGGAGGCGGGGAGGGTGTTTAAAGTGTGTGCAACATTTGATTACTTTTCGGCGCCCCTTGGCTCCGCCCGCCTGCCTGTCATTTATTCCTATTTTTTTCAACCCTGTTTCACTCGTTTTTTTGCCACTCGTCCCTCTGGCCGGCACAGCATGCATGGCTTTCATGTCAATTTCTGTTTGTTTTACGCTTCGACAAACAGTCGCAGGACTTGGAACAGGACAAGGAAAGCGGATGGGGAGGGCTTGGGGCCAAATCGCTTATAAAACTAAAATGCATGACCCTTGCCAAGGGACTCGCCACCATTCCGCCCAGTCCTCGACAGCTTACGACACGCTGCAGCAATGTCATATTGCAATGGCATTCGGAACCGCATTCATTTGGCTTTGGCACATGTATTTCGCTATGCAAACAGACGGGAAAATGAACAAGGAAAATTGTGGGTATTGGGAAAATGATGCTGTGTCCACCGCCGGGCCCCCGTCCCCGCCCGCACCCCCCATTTTCCTGTGATAACTCCTCCCAGCTGATTTCGCACGCATTGGCTGGCACTCAAAATTCACTTCAATGTTGAAATTATTATTGCACTTGTTGTGTTCTCCCCACCCGGGGTGTGCGGGTGTACGGGTGTACGGGTGTACGGGTGTACGGGTGTACGGGTGTACGGGTGTACGGGTGTACGGGTGTGTATGGTTAAGGGAGCACTCAGCTTGTCCTGACATTTTCTCTGGCATTTAGCAGTGGAAATCAAATGTGTACAAGCAACAAGGAAAGCAGAGCAGAAACAACCAGTGCCTGCACTGAGATTAAAACGTATTTACCAAGAAAGTCGAAATATATTAGGAAATATCGAATTTATTAATTAATTTCACTCATTATTAATGTAGGCAAAAAGTCATTTGGGATATATGTAACTACTAAAGTCTTAACTTTTTCAGAGGTTCTCATAATTATTATTTCTTATTGAAACTATATGACTATATAATACGCCTCTTTTTTTTTATCAATTGTTGTTAACTTAGTAAGCTCGAGCCTGAGTAAAAAGGAAAATATATATTAAATACACATATTTGTTCGGACTCTAAAATTTTGAGAACAATTGTGTGATAAACATAGGATTTCTAAGACAATTAGGTATTATTAACATTTCTATCTCGCTCGCACTCCGCTCAGATGATATTAAATGCAATTGTAAGCTATGAGCTAAAGTTAACCAAAAAGAAAACGAAGCATGTTATAACATTATTCGATACTGTATTGATATTTAAGTCGATCAATCTATATGGTGTTTAATATATCGAGCTGTGCTCAAGAAGAGATTATGATTTGTTTAAAATATAATTGCTAATAAACTACAATTTTTTTTAAAGATATTTTAGTCGTCAACAAAGATAAATGATTTCTTCGTTTACTTGTTCAATTTTATTGATAATATCAATAAACTTAAATGAGATGATTTTCTATATTTTAAATTTCTGTGTATCGAACGATACATTCGATATGATATTAAGTGCTATATTCGATATATTATATCGGACTCTTCCTCTCGATATGCATTCCTAATGTTATGTAATGCCTTTCAGCCTGAATTTATGAACAATTTGTTCAATTATGGCATCCAACTGGTTTCGCGGTGTAAGAAAAGGAATCAGAAGACGTTCGAAGGAATGAGGGAAGTGGGTGGAAGTCTCACTGCCCCACTGTGCACTGTGCACAGATGTTGTGTATAATTTGCTAATGGCGCCAGGAGTGGGCCAGTGCTGCATCAGAACGCCCAACCCCTGCCGCCTGCCTGCCTGCACCGGGCATTCATTCATTGACTCAGTTAGTCGCTTCAGTGCAGCTCTGTTCAATTCCGACTGCCATTCCCTGGCTGCTGCTCGCTTATAGACGCAAATTGATAAAGCAACAAACAGCAAGCGATTCGCCAGGGGAGGAAGGCATGGGCCTGGTCTGGTTTCGCCATATAACGACATTAGAAAATTGCCAATCGATGGGAAATTATGATGTGCTTTGCCGTCAACTTCAGCTGGCAGCAACGTTTTAGCATAACGGCAACACAATGGCTTGGGAATCGCTAGCAAACTCAATCAGAGGCGCCCTGAATCGATGCGAACCGAACTGCTAATTTCCGAAATGATCGGGTTGCTGCAGTTGCAACATTGAATGGGAGAGCCCAAGCAGTATTATGCAAGAGGTCCTGCCAAATTTAAACATGAAACGGAAACTATCCATCTTGAAATATCTAAGACATTAATTTGTAATGATAAAGAATATATTTTGTGCATGGTTTGCAGGTAATTAACCATAGCATTTATATTTCACATAATTAATGTTTATTAAATCCGAAAAGAACACTAGGATCTCAGCCCTTTTGACCCGTCTTTTTTGTTGTTGTGCAGCGTGGTGTATAGCCACAGAATTAATTTCAGATATGATCATGATTAATTAGTCGGTGAATGCACCGCACCGGCATCTGGGCCGCATTCAGAGAGCCAATTTTAGATAGGATCAGAGTCTGGC
This sequence comes from Drosophila kanapiae, assembly GCA_008042475.1. Lineage (NCBI taxonomy): Eukaryota > Metazoa > Arthropoda > Insecta > Diptera > Drosophilidae > Drosophila > Drosophila kanapiae. The sequence continues at coordinate 6,635 of VNJM01003597.1, read as the reverse complement.
TTAGTTGCTGGTTCCACACCATTGGCCCGGCCCACGTTTTCCAAGGGCTTCCTGGGACAATGGCTGCCTCCTAAACCCGCCACACTCAGAGGTGAGCTGTTGCGTTTCAGTTGCGTGCAAGGCCACCGGAGGGGTTAACCGCAGACATGCGATGTGGCGGCAGCGGTGGCGGCTGTGTGTTCAGGGTTAAGCCGAAAGCCGAATGCCGAGCGAGGTCACTTGTTGCCCCGCCTCGGAATCGCTGGAATCTAATCAAGTTTGGTAAATATTTGAGCCGAGAAGGGGGCGCACACATCCTTGCGGAGCTCTAACTGCAAGGTTGTTGCCAAAGTTGCTACCCAAAAAACACGCACAGTCCTTGGTCCTTATGTCCCACCACACGTGTGCTCTCATACTCGGTATGCTCGCTAAGCATAGGGGTATATTGTATCTGTATCTCTGCTCTATAATTTTCGGTTAAAACTATGTTTGTGGATTTTGTTATTTGTGTAAGTGTAGCTTAAAAGAAAACTAGATTTTGAGACATGTTTTAAATGCATTCGAGTAATTCGGTGAGGGTCGGATAGCTCCTTAACTTCCCCGACAATATAACCACCAAATAAAGTTAACGAAAACGTAAAAGAATATCATGGTGCAGTTTTAAATTATTGCTTTTAAATATCGATTATTGGTTCCTACCACCGTACTTTGCTGGAAGGCGCACTCACATGGTTACTTTGGTTATCGAAAGCACTCAAAACAGCTGTGAGTCTTTTCTTCTTCTCCACTTGTCTATCGAAAATCAGCTGTTCTGTTTTCAAACCGAAAAAGATTAGCCAGGGTCTCTGTAAGATATTTACGATTGCAAACCAAATTAAAACTTATAACTATAACTTAAAATTTACAAATAGTTAAGGTTTAAAAATAAGCTATTTAGGTAAAAGAATTTGATAGATTTTGTTATTAAACCAAAATTAGACCGCTCTAAAGCATTGTCTACATTTTGTGCATTTTGTGAGTGTGCTTGCAGAGCTCAGGCAGGAACATGGATATCAGAAATATAGATTTATCGATGCTAGATTAATATTTGATGCGAAAGTCGATATATACATTTTTAGAAATATTTTAAGGTTTAGATATGTACGCAAACTGAACAGACTGATACATCGTAGCAAACTATATTATATATTATATAGAATATATAGCATTGAAGTACATAGTATATATATAGATAGTATGGATTATAGTAGTAGCAGCGAATAATAATAATATTTTCGATAAGATAATAAGCTCGATTTCTTTGTCAATATTTAGGACTTTTCATACATCCTTAGGCGGAGACTCGCGTCGAGTCCGCGCTTTGGGCACCACTGACCTCGTCGCATAAAATATATGCCTCAGGGGGAATGTGGAAGTCAATCAAGTTTTAAGCCGAAGCTCGCCTTAAAGGGGGCATTATATGTATTTAGCGAGCTGAGTGCCAGGTATTGTGGTTGTCGGGGCACTCGACTTGTTGTGCGTGTGTGTGCGAGTGTGTGGCCCGCATGCCGCATGCAGCTCGCAGCTCATTTAAAGTTCGCCTCTCGTTTTCCCTGTTCATCCCGGGGGCGCGGGGAAAATGAAGAGCGGAAGAAGGCGAGGCCCTTTGCCAGCCATTCATTAATTAGCATGTGGCCACACCCAGCGGCAGCTCCTGCCCGCCCTTCGCGTGTATGTGTGTGTCTGCGAAAAGTTCAAATTAAATCAGTTTAAAATTAAATTAAATAAATACAAAAAAAAAGGCTAAACTGGCGGCATTTTGGCCTTTTTGTGCGACCCAACAAAAAAAGGAAAAAAAAAACGAGAGAAAAATGAATAAACGCTGCGGGCCACAAACAACTTTCGAGGGGCAGGCAGAAAAACGCGCTGCCTTGTGCAAATAAACATTTAAATCGAAATAATTTTTTTTGCCGCCAAAAGGCGGGGGCTTTGGAGTTGTTCTGGTAAGTAGCACACTCTGTTCGGGCCTGGCTATGAACTAATTTGCTTTACAGCCGCCGGCGCTGCACAAACACCAACATTCCGCCATTCCCTCATACGGGGCTACGGAATACTGATTATAAGGGAGGGATGCTACATATATATATGTATTATTCATGTAGCCGCAGTAAAAGTCGTCGGCCGACATCGACAGCGACAAGGATAACGCTCCTTGGAGCTTACTTAGCCGACGCGTTGGCGTGCGCAGACTTTTAAAAGGCCTGTGGGGCCATCGGCGTGGCTGTGGGTGCCCGGGTGTCAGTGTCTGTGTCTGGTTATTTGGGTACACACACCCCATACCCCATGCACCATGCCCCATCCCATTTCCATTTCCATTCTAGATGGGATTCTATATGAGGGGCCTAGGCTGCGGCCAATTTCAATTGCGTGCAGCAGCAGCTGAAGTCAAATTTTCTGTTTTTTTTTTGTTTTTGCCTGGGTGTCAGAGGTTAGGCTCCTCGTTTTTATAGTAGCAAAAACAGGAAGCTAACTGCGGCAAGCCGATGTTTAAATACTCTTGCAGATAACAATAATAATAAATTTAATATATTACTTTATAATCTGGTAATCTCTTTTTTTCAAGAAGTATAAATAAAATTGAAACGAATTTAATAAAAAACTGATAGACTAGTTTGCATACAAACCGAAAGACAGACGGACAGAAGGACGGGCAGACAGAGGGACATGGCTAGATCGACTCGACTAGCGATGCTAATCCAGAATATAAACATATTCTTTATACGATCGGCGATGCCTGCTTCACTGCGTTGCAAATTTCATCACAAAACTAGAATACCCTCAGTAAGGGTATTAAAAAAAGGTCTACCTCTTGTAGGGAACAGAGCCATCGACAGCCATGTACCATGTACATCTCCATCATCATCACGGGTTTTTCTCTCGTCTTGTTTTTCATTTTCAAAGTGCTTTTCGCTGGCTGTAGGAGAAACTCCCCGCACGCGGTGTGAAAATATGTCAATAAATTGGCTAGATTCCGAGAAAGTCCAAACATAAACAGGAATAATAGAAACCAGCAACACATACGAATATAGACTAGGGTGCTCCTGAAATTACTAGTGTCCTGAAAACCCTTAAAAAGGTGTCTAAACGTATGCAATATAATATAATTATAATTTTCTACGTACCAAATTCAGTGTTAATTTAATTATTTATTTAGTTAGTGTATTTATTTAGTTATTTTTTACGATATACAATTTGGTAGCATCCTTAGGGACACCTTTTTTAGGGTTATCAAGCTCCTAGTAATTTCTGGAGCCCCCGACAGACTTCTCACAAAAGGCTACCCCTGCCAGGATACGAATATTTCTTAATTTAATTTATTTACCTATCTACCTGGCCCGACCATCCTGTAATTAATTCAATGATTTATTAAATGAGTTGTGCACTCACCGTGCCCCGATGCATTTCCCTGTCGCAGGTCATAAATTTCTTTAGCTTATTACTCATACGCAGTGTGGCAGCATCCAAGCAAACGTTGGGTGGCGACGTTGGGGGGAATGATAGTCCGCTAAGCCTGTCAAGTGAACGCCATCAATCTCCAAGGACAGTCGAACCTTAGACCGACTTAAGCCGCCATAACTCAGCGGCTCAGCCCGGGCACTTGGGCTGAAGTAGAGGCTGATATAGGGTTGACTTTGATATTAAGAATGATAGCCTTGGGACACTATGGCGGATGCCCCCTCCTGATAAGTGTCGCCTCTGCAAGTGCTTAACTAATCGGAAATCTCTTTCTCCTCTCTTTGCAGTCACCGAAAAGGAAATTCGCCAATGGTAAGCATTTTCCTGGACTCCATTTTCGTTTCCTGTTCATTTTGTGTACGTGTTCGTTCTGAATCCAATCTCTTCTTTGTGGGCATAATTAATGGCGAAAATTGCAACCAATTTCGGGCTCGCTGTCTGCGGTTGCATGAGGGGAGGGGGAGGGGCAAAGAGAGAGGGGGTTAAGTACAAATTAATTCCGACGCGCCATAAAATGTAAATACAAATTTAAAATGCAAAAGCAGACAGTGTGCGAATTTTAGCCGCGGGCGGCGGCGAGGTAAACACAGCTTCCCAAGCCAATATTTATTTTCCATTTGTTGTGTCTGCTTTCGTTGTGGGTGTGTGCGAGTGTGTGCGTGCGTGTGTGTGTGCTCTGGACATTATTGGTTTTTAATTTAAGTTTTGATCTTTATTATTTCTGGCTCTGTCCATCTGTCCGTCTCCCCTATCTCTGTCTGTCTCCCTGTCTCTCCTCCCTTATGCTAATCTATTTATCTATTATCGCCCTGTCTCTCTATACACCCCACTCGCTGTCTCTATGCTATCCGCCTATCCCGACCTCTGACCTCTGACACACCGAAGGCACAAAGGCTTTCTCAAAGACTGTCCCAATGGTCTGCTGACCGAGCAAGTGAGTACCAACATATTTTACCATCATCATCATCATCATCAGCATCATCCCTGGCTTTCATCATAACCGACCGCAAACGGAATCCTCTTATTGCGGGTCATTCCCGGCAAACTATACATACTATATATGTGTATCCTACAATATATATGTATACATTTTACACACATTTATATTTAAGCCACACAGCTCCATCCGAAATCCTCGAAATGCGGTTTGTCCCTATTGCCAGCGTGTTCGTTGGCAACGTTTTTTGTGGCTGACTTTTGTGGCATGAATAAAATAAATACCAGCAACGTACACACAGTATACACATGTCCAGGGGTAATCCATTCATTGATTTGACAATTTCAAGTATTTCGATTCCGAAACTGCATTCGAGTTGCAAGTCCCCCATAAATATCCGTTTCCCCTGCTTTCACTTACACTTACAATATGTACATCCATCCCACACCTTATTTCGCCAAAAAGAAAAAACACAACAACATCCATGCGAGTCGTTTATTTCACTTAACTGCAGAATTTCGAAATTTTCCCTTTAATGCTATTTTATGTGTCTAGTTCTGACTTGCTGACTCCCCAAACACAGCTCTGCTCAGCTCAGTTCGCCTTGCAGCCACAAATATTCACTTGTCCCTTGTCTCTCCCTCTCTTGCTTTCCGCCATCTCGCTCTCTCTTCCCCCAGGGCTTCATCAAAATCTACAAGCAATTCTTCCCCGACGGAGACCCCAGTAAATTTGCCTCCCTGGTCTTTCGTGTCTTCGATGAGAATAATGTGAGTCAATGGACGATTAATTTATATAAACAAAAATTTAGCTTTTTATACTTTACTTTATCCTTTATAAGGGCTTAAAATTCAGCTGATTCTGATTATTATCCTTTGCAACTCTTTTTCACAGGACGGCGCCATTGAGTTCGAGGAGTTCATCCGGGCCTTGTCCATAACATCGCGCGGAAATCTGGACGAGAAGTTGCACTGTAAGTTCAAAACTATGTATTTTAGCGCTCCAGCAAGCAAAGACTTTTTAATATAAAGATGAGTAACGGGCGTGCATTAGAATTGGCATATGCAAGCAATTTTTCAGCACTCTCCCTCGTCGCACAAAGTCAAGAGCGTAAAAATCGAGAAATAGAATTTCCTTGCTGGTCTAAAATGCTTGAGACTATGTGTGCATGGAAAGAAAAAGGTTAATAGAAATTTGAAAAAACTATTTTAAAATAACAAGAAAACAAAATCGTTAAAAATTATAAAATTAATAATTATATAATAATATATTAATAAATATATATATTTCTTTTCAACAAAGTTTAACCAAAGTGCTTGTTGGATGATCGCTTACGGTTTTTTAATATCATGTTGATATTATAAAAGAAGTAGCTTAAACAAAATCAATGCTTTAACATTTTTGAATTTTTGTGAGTATTGATTAAAAACAAATTTCGTCATTAAAAATATTTGTTATTTTCTAGTTTTTGTTGTAAATAATTTGATGCACTTAAAAACAGACAAAAATTTAAATAAAATGTTTAAGGAAAGTTAACTTTGGGCGGAGCCGAAATTTGTATACCACTCTACATGAAATAATAAAATACTAGTTTTGTATTCAAGTTGATAAAATTGCTGAATGAAAATTGTAAATTACTAGATTTCTTTTTAAATGTATACATCTAGCAAGTAAATTGCTAATGTGGCAGCTCTAAGGCGCTCTCTTTCCCTCTGTCTGGATTTTGAACAATATTTGAAGAGGCAGGAGTCAGCACGGAAAATTCCAGTGCAAGCAAATCGTATGGTGCTACTTATCTTGAAGTGTTATTGTCCTTGACCATCGGTTGAAAATTGTATTACTTGAACACCGAGCTTCAGGCTTGATACCTGCTCCAAGTTCGGCGAGGTTAGATCAAAAGACATCGAATTGTCCTAACTATTTCAAGTTAAGTAGAAGAGGTTTTTATTGGTAATATAATAGTAAATAAGTGGTCCAGGAAGGGATATGTATTTTGTTAATCAAATAAGTCGATTTCGAAACGTAAACTCGCAAATTTCTGAGCACCAGCTTACTAGCTCTATCAGAACATATCGAAATACATCTTTTGATTAACAAGTTCGAAGGCATCTGTGGATGCGATTATGGAAAGAATCGGTTAGGGTTAAAAAATCCACTACCGCCGCCGCCATTGCCTCGGCGTCTGGGGCCGCCTCCAGCTCGTTTCTGTTTCACAGCACTAAAC
>VNJM01003596.1:0-34314 GCA_008042475.1 Drosophila kanapiae | reverse complement strand
AGCTTCCTGTGATTTTGACAGCTAACCCTAATTAAACTAATTTATGGCGGTGATTAGCGACATCAAAGGCACCGAAACCAACCTTCTCTTACTACTCCCGCGACACTATAAGCAGCTGGAAAGCTGCTCTTCAAGAACATACCTACACTCCCAGTGAAAAGTGTGTTCACACTCACTTTGGTACAAATTAAACAGATCCACACGTTCCTTCTAGGCATGCAAGTGCCGACAACGCAGCTCTTGAAGCTGCTGAGTCTAGTTTAAATCAAAAATCTTCCGATATTTCTTCATTTTTAGTTAATGGATCTAAAAACCTGGTACCTGCGTCAAGATACTTTTTAGTGAGCTTAAGAGATATAATTGCAATGACCAATTCAAAGATAGATTTGGTCAAAATTAATCAAGTTGTGTAAACCATTTTGGACATTTATATTTAATTTATTTATTTATTTTTTGTTTTTTTTTGTTTTTATTATTTTTTTTATTTATGTTTTATGTCTATTTTATTTTATTATTAATTAATCAACTAAACATGTCTTTAAAAATGCTACAATATAATATTCAGAGCCTAACGGCTAATAATAACAAACAACTGCTAGAACTTTTTTTAGTTAATAATGACATAGACATAGCCTTGCTCTCTGAAATCTGGATTAATGACAACTCCATGTGTAATTTAGCTAATTATAATTTTGTTTGTAAACCGCGTCCTGATGGATATGGTGGTGTAGGCATTTATTTGAAAAAGCATATCCGTTTTAGACAAATTAATTTTATTACAAACCTTGAGGCAATAGGAATATGCACGACTAATGTCAGCATTTTCAGCATTTATGCAGCATCGAATTCAGACAATAATTCCTTTGAGCAAGGTTGTAATGATATTTTTAGCATTGCATCCCAATCAAATGGTCTAGTAATTATAGGAGGTGATTTTAATGCAAAATCAAGCATGATGCTAGAGGTGGCATTTTGGAGAATGCCCTTCTTAACTCGTCTTTCTATTGTCTTAATAATGGTTCTCCGACATTTTCACACAACCCTTTTTATAGCTCTGCAACAGATTTAACATTTGCTAATAACAACAATCTAAAATTGAAATGGTCATCAATTAATTCGAAAATTTCAAATAGCAATCACTTCCCAATAATAATCGAAATAGATAAATTTTCATCTGCTTTAATGTCAAAAAGACTTGACCACAAAAAAATTATTAAAGACTTTTCAAAAATTCAAATCTCAACTATAGATAACTTAATAATTACTACTAAGACAATTTACTCAAAGAATTCAATTGGCATAGATGCAAACAATAAATACTTACCTAAAAAATACGGGGACGACAACTGTGACAAACTCTTTAGATTAAGAAACTCGTGTAGGCAAAAATATTATAAAGCTAAACTACATTCTGATGCTATTGTTTACATTAATAGTAATAAGAAACTGAATAATTATTTTTATAAATTGAGAAAAGAAAATTTGGATAATTTGGCAGATGAAATTTCAAACCCCTATTCACCAAAGAGTATGTGGAATAGAATAAAATCGCGTAAACTTTACAAACAGATAAAACCCTCCAAAGTGCTTTTTCTGACTCTAAACAAGTTCAATTTTTAAATTAAATAGCCACAGCCCCTAACACTGCGGAATGCTCAGCGAGCCTTTTCCGGTTTGGGCCTCTCTACACATACATACAATGACTCCAATTTTTGACACATGAACTTCTTGACTTTCTAAATTCCCGTAATCCTGACCCAGCTAAGGGTCTGGACAACATATCTTACAGAATGCTTTTGAGACCACCACTGGAACAATTAGATACTTTAGTTTCCCTGCTAAATGAAATGGTAGATATTGGTGATATTCCAGATAGCTGGCGAAAAATTAAAGCAAATCTTGACTCTTCCATTATTACCAACAACAGACCTATCTGCCTGTTTTTAAGTGATAAATAAGTAAATCTAAGAATGGAAGAGCGTATAATTATAAACGAGATTATCCCTCCCAGATCCTATGCATTTAGAAAAAAAACCATGAGACAAGCAGAAGTCACAGTGGATAAAGGGGTCAGTCAGGGAAGCTGCCTTAACCCGATACTTTTTAATATTTATACTGCTGGACTACATAATTTAAGTAATTGCCTGGACAGTATTTTATTTCAATACGCAGACGATTACCTCTTAGTTTGCTATGACAAAGATTTTAATTTGGCTCAAAAATTACTAGAAAATAAAGTTAATAGTTTCAGGGTAATGTGCAATAAAATTAACTTGTCGTTTAATGCGGACAAATCCTCGATTATACATTTTAATCTTTAAGGGTCTTGTGTGATAATATTAGTTTAAAGAATGTCGATAGAATCTACCTTTGTAATGGTAGATTAATTAGTGCCAATAATTCATCCGTCCAACATATTACAAAAACTATTTGAAAATTTAATAGGACCAACATGTTTCTACAAATTTTAAGCGGCTGCCGCTCTGGGGTGCATCCAAGTAAATCTTTGCTTTTTTACAAGTCATTTATGAGGTCCAGATATAAATAACGCTAGCTCATCATTTGCGAATATATCTAAAACGGTTCAAAACTGTATTAATACTCATGCCAACTTCAGTCTTAGAAAAGCTCTTGGTCTTATAAGATACACGCCAATTAATATTATTTATTAAGCAGCTGAACTGCCTCCAAAATACAGAATCAAATTTGCTACAGCAAAGGATTTGGCGAAAACTTTCGCTCACGGTCTTCCGGCAGCGAGGCTTCTGTCCAATTCTTTTTTAGCCAAAAACACTAGCTACGGTAGAATGTATGCAGAGTTTAAAGACATATTTGATAGCATTGCTCTCATTTGTCCCTTGTCTCTTTCTACACGTAAGATTTCTTTTGACACTGACTTTTTTTAAAGCACTTTTTCAAAAAAAAAAAGCCTGATAAAATTCAAATTAATTGTTTAATAAAAGAAAAAATGACAATTTCCAGGGTGTGCCTTCGTCCACATGAATTCGAACACGACCAAAAGTTTTAACACTAACAAAAAACTGTCATCTGCTGACTGCAGATCTCACTGCACTAGAAAAAGCCATAGAATTTGCTATTTCGCAGAACTATCTTAAGATAGCCATTATGACTGACTGCCTTGGGGCAATCCAAAATATCAAGAACAGGAACTCCTATAACTGTATAGCGAAAAGCATACTGAAATTGATAGATAATAGTCAACATTTGATTTCTGTCGAGTTGAACTACATTCCTAGTCATGTCAGCATAAAGGAAAAAGATCTTGCAGATATAGTGGCAAAAAATAGCGAAAAGCTCCGGGCTGTTTATTTTCGTCGAGAGTAACAAGGGATATTCTCTTGTTCAAACTCACGCAATTTCCAAGCCTTGGTTCCACAACCGCCTCGAAACCGCCTCGAAACTAAACAATTAAATCGAATATTAAGTGGGCACGCCATCGATAAAAACACATTATGCAAATTGAAAGTGCATAATACTTCACTCTGCGACTCTTGCAATGCAACGGAAGACATCTCTCATGTTTTGCTTGAATGCACAAAATATTCTGAAATAAGACGAAATTTTCCAACACTGCTCAAATACTCTAATATATATAGCCTGCTCAGACAGAAAACTGGATTTTGATAACTCGATTTATGCATTCCGCTCCGCTAACATAATCATTTAATTTAACTCAAAAACTCACTGCTCTCATTTTCACGCTAACATTATTAACATAATCATCGTTCATTGCCATCGTATTGTCATCACTAGATATGCTCGCACGATAATATCATCACTAGAAATGCTCTCACGTTTTTACATATACATACAAAGATTATTTGAAGTTTGAAGTTAAGTTCAGTGACAACAAAATCGGAGGTAGAAGCATTTAAACTATTGCTCAAGTGGACTTTTAAATCGTTTGGTGTCGCGTCCGGATAAAGAGATAAAGATGGATTTAGGAGGAGCAATTCCAAAAATTACATTCCGTTTCCGCTGCTCGATGCCCGATATGGGTTTTGTGGGAACCGGATCTAAAAAGTTTGAGACGTTTGCGTGGCATTGCAGTACATTGGATTGTACATCAGGAAGAGTGACCAGTTGACCGCCAGAAACCACAGATATTAGGCCAGTATTGTTAGGTGGCTCATGCGATGCGGATCCAAGGAACAGTGGTGATCTGGAGTCAGTACAACCGAAGTAGCAGCTGCCGTTTGTATATGATCTTCGTCACCAGAGACAGCGGAGGGACTTGGCGGCGAGATGGGAGACGAAAAGCCTGGAACATTTAAAATCGCATTAGACTGGGTGGTTTTAGATGATATTATTAGCGAGTCACTTAACAGCTTTCGGTGCTTAAAGTTTGATTCCGCCTTCTGAAAACGACTTAGGAGGTCGTTAAAACTAGCATATAAAGACTGATATTCGAGATCTTTCTGTCTTATAAAAGCAAATACCTCGACTTTAATATGTTGGCAGGTTGGGCATGTCCAGGTTGCTGTTAGATCTTGTACGGTCATATATTAGAGCCGCATTGTGACCAAAATTATCACATTTCACGTGGGCGATGTTATCGCACAGCCAACAGGCTGCTTATGCGTAATTTTTCGTTTGGCAACAAGCAATGCAGCAGTTGGTCATTATTTGTATTTGTATACGTGTCGGAAAACATTAACAAGCGGTATATTGCAAAAAGCTCGATAAGGTTGGAGCTTTATTCTTCTTTGATACGGATAATTGTTCACGACAAATAAGAAAAGCGAAACGATAACAACGCGATGTAAGATTTGCGGTAAACGTAAGCGAAAGCAAAAATAAATAGAGCAGCAAACCGAATGTAGAACAATTCCGCTGGTATTTATGTTTTGCAAAAAGTTAAAGTCAGTATTTCTTTTTTATGTTTGCACTATATGGATTGATAAAGATCACTGAACAACGGACCAGATGTATGATGATGTTTACGTAGAGAAAATTTTATTTAAAGGGAAGTGATAAAATACACGTCCGACAACGACAAGAGCTTCTTCGGATAAGTTAGTGGTATTAAAAGAAATCGAGACCGTTATGAGTAGACTATTCAATAGATATAATATAATATCTGGAAGCACACAACCACGGTACCATCGAGAAGTTTAACCGAACATCAGAAATATGCACAGCATACTATAACCCAGACCTAAACGGGCGTAGGCGGAGAGTTTCGCGACTTACTACTATAAGTTCACCAGATTTGGGTGTGTTTTTTGGAAGCCACTCATTCCTCCAGTGCAAGAAAAATACATGTTTGTCGATGAAAAAGCATTGAAATTTGTAAGGTAGGTAGGCCATATGTCTGCACTGCTCAACAAGTTCATGACACTTGATTGATATTCCATTGAACTTTGTTTTCTCCGATTTCCCTCCCCATCGCAACGTCGTGCACCGTTGGATCGTCTTATTATTGGAAAAATCGCCTTTCCTGATATATCGCAGCATCCTCGCAAGATACTCGTCTTAAAAATTCATCTTATCAGATAAATACAGAGCCTTGTAGAGCTTTTTCGTTCATTCAGTATGTGGGATTTCTTCCACGATATATTTATCATTTGGCAGCACCTTGTTGATGGACCTTTATATCAAGGTTAAAACTTGAGGGATGTACATGATCACCAGTGTTGTATATAGTTGGCTTGGAATGTTTGGCATAGTAACGTTTCATGGAAACAGAGGTGTGTTCGTTGACTACAGTTGCAGTGTCTGCAGAGTTGAAACGGGGATCATTTAGTTGAACTATTTACCATGGTGTTAATGCTCCACTGGATTAAGCGTATCTGTTCGTCCCAAGGTTTTTTCATTTTCAGTTAAAGGCAATATCATTAATTATATAATGTTCCAGATGGTCCATTTGTAGAGAAAGGGATTTGATTGATGTCATCGTAATGGTACTGTTCTTGACGTCCACCTGGTATTTTATAAAGCGCATAACTTTAAATAGTTTTTAACGTAGTTTCTCTTTCTCGGGAATTCGAGTAAGTAAGAAGTCGAGTAAGTGTTCGCTCTAGCAGAATATGAAAACGTAACTGCTTCGCAACAACCCATAACATTATGTTGTTATACTTGCGGAAGAGTTGATCTTGTTCGATCACATACTCGTTATTCTCTAAATTCTTATTGAATTTCATATCCTCTACAATTTTCTTGATTTTCTCATCTTGTAGCTGTATTGCGCATAGTGCTTAAACATTCTGAAACCCAGCCCAATGATCAATGTCTATTACAAATTCTTGAATTCGCAACAACCACCATGCGTTTCGCGGTATGCGAAAAGTCTCCCTTTATGTTATCAGAGCATTACAAACGGTAACGACTTTGATTCTCTTACTATAAATATTACAATTGAACCTTTCCAACGACTCGACGTCGGCAAAAACTTCTGGCTCATAACTGTGGTAATTTTTCTCAGTTCTTGAAGTTGCATCTTGTTGGCGCTTTTTTCATTCGAATTTCTGATCTTTGTGCAATAGGATACGAAAGGTCTCCTCTCTTCCTCTCCGTTGAGACTCGAAAATAGTGGTACTTCGGTAACATTGCTACGTACTGGGAACAAAGAAATGGAATTCGTCCCAACTTCTCCTGGACTGATGCAATCTGGGTCTATTTGATAAATTAGTAATGTAATTGATTGCTTATACAATTCACATTTCTTCAAATTTAGAGATAACCCGCAATCCTGCAATACTTAAAGGATTCTCTCAAGTTGATCGTTAAGCGTCTGGCTTCCAATTCGGAACCGCTGGTGCGTTCTTAATCCCAAACGGAAGGCGCTTGAACTCATGTCCATCCGTCGTGATAAAAAAAGTAAACTTTAGACTTTCTGGTCTATTTTAATCTGATAATATCCGCTGTTAAGATCCAGAGAAGAAAAGTATTTAAAACGCTATTCTTCCTGCAGATGCGTTCTTTAGCCCAAACGGAAGGCGCTTGAATCCATATAGTCCATTAATCTAATAATATCCGCCGATCCAGAGAAGAAAAAGTACGCTCCTTAATATATGGAACTGATACATACCCCTCTTGATCAGCTTCTTCAGGCGGCGGTAATCAACGCAGAGTCGATTGCTACCGATCGGCATCTTGAAGAGCACTACCGGACTGTCGAACTTAGATGTAGACTTTTCTTATGATATCTTTCTCCAACAGCTCCTCGACCATTTTGTTTAAGACTTTCCTTTTTCGGTTCGGAAATTGTACAATGTTGACAAAAATATTAAACTGTTTCGGGTCCTGCGAGAACTTTACCCTGAAACGAATTGGATAGATGATATAGATCTTCGGGCTGTGTCAGTGGCGGAACCCAGACCAAATTGACTCTAGCCGGGTCAGAGACAAAGTAGATTTCAAGCAAGCGATCTAAAGAATTTCGTACATGATTGACTTGAGACTTGAAAATTTGGTAGCAGACCAAACAGCTTTAGTCATGCTAAGATCACCGAGTACTACTAAATAGTCCCTATTCGAAAGACTATTGGAGACCGACTGGATAGCGGAAATAAGTTTCCAATAAATAGGAAGGAATGTAGAAATGTAGGAAGCTTTACACAAAGGAATTCAACATCGTTGTATTTCTCAAAAACTACTAATTCCGACTTGAGTGTAGAGTTTACCGCTATGAGGACACAACCACATCGGCGGATAGGACGATCCAGCCTGTATTAAGTGTACACAGCTGAAAAAACTTCGAAGCTAAGGATCTCCGGCTTTAACCAGGTTTCTGTGAACACAATAACCTGCGATACAAACGAAAAGCTATCAAAATACAATTTAGGGACCTTACCACGAAAGCCTCTTGCATTCTGATAGAGTTAGTTAGGTTTTTGAAATGGAAAATGTAGAGGTCACAGTGGTCTGGTCTGACCTAGAAAGTAGAATCCTCCTGTCTGCGTGGGCCAACCGCGGTTTAATGCGCTTTGGGGACTCGTTCAATAGCTTAAGCACATAGCTTGCTTTTGGATAACTACTGAATAGCTCTATAAAACCGCTTCTGGCTTGCTTCATGAAAGACATCTTCCCTTTCAACATCTTGACAAGTCTCACAGAAGTAACGCAAGCCAATGCTTTTCGACATATCATTCATTAAATGCACGTACAACTAACGCACTTGGCGCGCACAATGTTGTTGCAAAACCAACAGCCGATCGTAAGATCGTCAATAACAATTGCAATAACAATTAATAAAGACAGTTTCGCAGGACTGCATTGCATGCAGTAAGCGGGAAAGCGTGGTAGTAAGCTTGAGAGAGGCTAGCTGCTGTCGCGACGACGCAATCAACGGCTAAGCAAAGGAAGAAAAAATGAAATGCAAAACAAAGGCAGGACAACTAAATTGGATTAAATACAATAAATACCCCACACAGGAAACCTGCATGCACACGCTGGGGTAAATATCGATAGCGTTGGACTGTGAGGAGTTAGTTTTCTGGAAAACTAAAACTCCCCACAAAACAGTGTGCATGGGATAGCGACGGCCAAGGGCAAAGAAGTCAGATGAAGGCCACGGAGCTTTGACTCCATCGGCCAAGGGCTTTGCGGTCGTAAGGGACTGGCCAAAGAGGAGGCGCCGAGACGAGTCGGACTTTGGACCAAACGGGCCAAGGGCCAACGGGCCTTGGCGGTCAACTGGCCAAGGAAAAGAGATTCAGGGCCTAAGGGCGAAGGGGGGACCGATCGCGCGATTTATGCCGGACTTTGGACTGGATGGCGTGATCGGTTAGGAATAACGGGACTACGGCAGCATATAAAAGAATGAGGCGAACTCAGCGCGGCAAGTAGTACCAATGCGAGAATCCAAGCGAGTTCGTGAATCAGAGTTAAGGAAAGCGCAATCGAGTGCGCGAAGGAATCAAGATTCCTAAGTGGAGAAGTTTGGAGCTTAAAGTGGCAAGTTATCCCAACTGAGGCTTCAAAGCTGAGATTGCCGTTGAGGGCGAGGTGAGAGAAGAACCGGTATTTCGGTACTGTGACGCGAAGATCGCGTACGACAAACGGGAAAATTTAGTGGCGATACGGGGTCGATCAGTCTTTGTTCGGACTCAACGGCGGTAGTGGGCGATACGACAGCTAGGCAGGGTGTGAAGACGTCGGTCTTACCCGTCGGAGCAGGACCTACGCGTCGTGAACCAGGAGCGAGCGGTCATCTGCAGCAGGAGCAGAGGATCATTGAAAATGAATGAAAAAACGGCTTATAGGAATAAGTCTTCCTTGGCCATACCAGACCATTGTGCCCTCTACTTATTCTACTTCAAAAAACTATTAAACTCTGTCCTTATTTCCTTTTTGAATGCAAAGGCTTACGCAGTAAGCTTCCTAAATTGTAGTCTAATAGCCTTTCGATTGTGTTCACAGAAACTAGACCATTATGCCCTCTACGTCTTTAAAAAACTACTAAACTCTATCCTTACTTCCTATCAGAATGCAGAGGCTTACGTAGTAAGGTCCCTAAATTGTGTTCTGATAGTCTTTCGTTTGTATCCAAGGTTATTGTGTTCACAGAAACCTGGTTAAAGCCGGAGATCCTTAGCTTCGAAAATTTTCCAGCTGTGTAAACTTTAATAAGGCTGGATCGGCCTATCCGGCGAAGTGGTGGTGTCCTCATAGCCGTTGACTAATAAACTCAAGTCGGATTTATTGGTTTTTGAGGAATGCAACGATGTTGAATTACTTTGTTTAAAGCTATCTGTTAAAGGTAGTTTCAATTATATCACAGGTTTCTCCGTTGTCGGAACTTTCTATTAATTGGAATTATCTTTCCGCTATCCAGTTGTTCTCCAATAGACTACCGGGTAGGAACCATTTAGTAGTTCTAGGTGATTTTAACATTCTGAGCTATTTTTTATGATACAAAATCTTCAACTACTCTTTTACAGTACAACATGACATTATTAATGGCTTGTTCGGAATTTTGCTGTCTCAAGTCAACCATGTACGAAATTTATTGAGATCGCGTTTTTATCTTAATGACTTTCGAAATTGGGGCAGCTCTGGAGTGTAGGTCTGATCGGCCACCTAAAAAGTTCTACTGCTTCCGCAGGGCAGAGGCAAATTTTCAATCAGATTATAATTGGCCAGATGCAATGCAATGAATTCATTGCAATGTGTTCCGATATACTATTCTTCAATCTCAAACAAGCCTCCTTGGCCTAATTAAGAGTTGACTAATTTGTACGAAATTTTTCTTGTTTTGGATCTTCAACGTGTTAGTTGCCAGTTATGCGCCAGTTTATGCCGATAGAATACCAGGCTGTGTGCTATGGTACTGTTTTGATGCCTAATGCACTAATCTACTAAAATTGTTTAGCTTATATTTAAAAACCTCACACTTTCCTCTTATTTGTTATTCCTCTCCACAAAAAACTAAGAAACAAAATTATTCCAACAACTATAGAAGAGCCTCGAAGTTGACAGCAAAACTAACACTTTTCGAAAAAGCAATCACTCCCCTTATGCAGCCTCTTGGTAGATCAGTCATTTCTCAATGTGAACATCGATACATTAGGCGAAGATCAACAACAACGAATCTTTTGGAGCTCACTTCTTTTATAATGAAGGCAAGCTGAATGAAGGCAAGCTGATGACGTTCTCTCGTCTGGATGCTAAACTTGATTTTATCTATCATATTTCGAGCATGGTGAAGAAAGCCAGGGGTGTGTTTAGATTTTTCAAACGGTGGTCGAATTAATTTGATGACCCGTATGTTACAAAAACTTTATTCACTTCATAAGTTCCTCCTATCTTAGAGTATGGATCATGCGTTTGGAATCCACAATATGATGTCCACAGAAATTGTATCGAATAAGTTCAAAAGATTTATTTACTTTTCTCTTTACGCGGTTTTATACAACTAAACTATTCCTAATTAACTTACCTTCCTTAGCCAACCGTAGAACTATGCTAGGTATTACGTCCATTTATAACCTAATCCGTTGTGACGTGGTGAGAAGTGACCCGATAGATCAGCATAATTTCGACGTACCGAGTATAAATATTAGATAATATTTACCTTTAAAGTTGCGCCATTGTAGAACTTCGTATAATATGCACGAACCCTTAAGAGTTTTATGTACAAACTATAACGATACCCTATAACCTCAAACTTCGGTAACCTTTCTAAACTAACAACTTTAATAGTTAATTTCCTCGCAATAAATCGGCCTCCAACACGAATTAATCGAAATGTCACACCAACTATTTCGCTGGTGTTTATAAAAGGATTTAGAATGGAAGTCTGAAAGTCTATTTGAATCAAACGATGTTAGTGTGGTGTTTTAATTAAATTAATTTGACCTGCCAAATCGACTAGAAATTAACATTTGCCAACTCGAAGGGTTTGCACAACGGAAGGGATCTACTTGCGCCCACAACTTGGCGAGAAAATGTACTAAGAAATAATTGGAAATAGGCTATGGATTTTTGCATTTGTGTCCGCCCCACTGTTGCCGAAAAAAGTTTGTCGAAATTGCTAACCGCCAAGTTCAGAGAAGGGTCCCTCTCTGAACTTGGCGGTTAGCAATTTCGACAAACTATTTTCGGCAACAGTGGGGCGGACACAAATGCAAAAATCCATAGCCTTCACTAGATGCATCAGAGAGCCCATGGATCTGAACAGTTTCGTAAGCCCACTCTCGCAGATTCAGCTTAAACCGGTTCCAGCTGGTATGCCAAATCATGGGAAAGGACTCGTCCTAATCAAATTTTCGTCGTTATAAGGCATCTCTCTTATTTGATCCTTTGTGTTTTTTGTGCCTGTTAATCACAAGAGCAAACATCTGTAGCAATATTTTTCCAATGTTGAAGACTTCTCCGGCCCTATTATCCAGCCAATTTGGATGGTTTGCAAAATTAAAACGCCCTATTTTCAAAACTTAAGTCACCTTTCTACGTATGACTGCCAGCTCTTCCAAACTGTTAGCTCCTCTCTTGAGCATATCATCGACATAGAAATCGCTCGATATCACCTCCGATGCAACAGAATATGAATAAGCGAATTTTTTAGATAGCGTAAAGAGGCATCGGATGGCCAAAAACGGAGGTGAGGCTGTCCCATAAGTGACAGTGTTATGACGATAGGGTTTGAGATTCCTGCTAAAATAGAGTAATGCTCCCTTTGAATAATTTCATCCACCATTAAAGTCTAATTTAATGAGCAATGCAGCAGTCAGATTCACACGTTTATTGCGATGGCTCAGCGCAATGGGGCGAGAATTGAGCAGGTCCTCTACCTCCAGCATGTGGGTGCTGAACTTGTCTGCTGTGAGCATGGCGTTACCGAACCCTCAGAGCAACCGATGCTTGGCGGCTTGCATCTAAAAGTCCTCCAAAGTGTGGTGACCTTGGTTGTGTGAAATACCACCGACGCCTCTCTGAGCGTTCCGTCTTATCTGATCCTGGTCGCGGTGAAACGCTCCATGCAACTCCTCAGCTCCTGTCTAACAATCCGGACACGACCTGCGTTGCTGGGATGAAAAATGGCCAGAGATAATGCTCGCCAAAAATTCCAGCATATCGGGCTTTACGGGTTACTCACCTGCATTCATAACACAAGAACGAACTTGAAGAGGGCTGCGCAGGATCAGGCCATCTATTACAATCTTAAAAAGAGACCCTGGAATCCGAAAGTGGGAGACACTGGGTGAAAGAGCAGCATTGGTCGAAGGCGGTACGGTAGGGTCATCTGCATTGTGCCGCACAGAGACATAAAAGGGGAAAAACTCAGCACTAAGGCGAGGGTCTCCCACAACGAGGCATAACGATCGAAACGATGATACCTTATTACGAAGAACTCCAACACCAATTATCCAAAGGGTGCATGAGTGAAAGAACGTGGATAATATCGGCAGGTGGAGAACTCAAAAATCAATGTACGCAAAAGGAGCGGTCTAAAAAAAAGAAATAGTTAAAAAGGTAAATAATTCTAAAAAACAAATACAAAATAATTCTAAAAAATAAATAATTATATAAGAAAATAAATGTTAAAATTTATGAGATTCGTTCGGCATTGGCAGCAATGAGCCCACTTTGTGATACACTTAGCCTTTGATTTTTAACGTGGACTTGAAATGTTAACCGTTTGCAGCAATATTGTTAACTATTTCTGTTGCTCCAAACGATATCATTTGGAAGCATTAATAGAATGTACGAATTGATTTCGAGAACAGGGTAGAATCTGGATCTGTACCGATAAGTAAACCGCGCAGTGGTTCAGGTGGTGTTTCAATTTCGGGTAGTTGTACTCCTCCTGATGAGAAACAGATCCAATGACAATAATGGCATTCCTAATCCAAAGTACGAATAATCACTTTGGAATGAGCAGAATGACCCTGATGTAAAGCGTTGTTGGTCAATTCTTCTAAGTCGATTAATTATGAATCTGCGCGCTTCTCTTCGTTGCAGTTGTCTTTATTGATTACGTGCCTCTTGCGATTGTGACTGACGTAACTGTGTTATGCTCACATGCGTATTTTCATTATCTTCTTCGATTTGTTCGCCTGATCTTCCTGCTCTTCTATCTCGCGCGGCTGTATAGTGCGTTTGACGACTCAAATTGGCCCCTTTGCGTTTTCTTGGCATTGCTGACTGTAGATAGAACATATTCATAGAACATATACATAATCATTTGCGTATTATTTGTCTTACCTTTCACATTAATAAATCACGGATGGTTATCAAATACGTGCACGTTTTCGATTGTGTTTCAAACTATTATCAAAAAATGCTATGTAAAATATATATACCGGTACGGTATGCCGCCGTTGTTGGCGAGAGATAATAACACGTGTGGACACAAAAATGAAAGTAATACGTATAACCGTCACTGGTACGATTGATAAACTATACAAAATGGCTGAAAAATGTTTATTGAGGAGGAGACCGGAGTGACAACTGGAGACTTGAATAACCGATCGATTGATACAAAATAAAAACAAGAAATTTTGTCGAAAAAATAAAATAAAAAAATTAGGGGTGAACCGCCCCTAATATGAATATGAAAAATAGATATTTAGATATTTGTCCAACATAATTGGTTACTGGCTTGCGAAGATTGAATACTATTTTTTTTTTGTTATGGTGTCAGTCTATTTCTTTTTTTTTCTCCCTGAATACCTACTTATGAACGTAATTTTAAATAAGCAATATAAAACCACAGATAAAGTTTCTTAATATCAATGAAAATTCTATCTTCAATCTGGTGTTGATATATTGAATAATTATTTGGTAATTATTATAATAATTATTAGTATAACAAATAAATATATATAGTAGTTGCCGAAATATAGATATATACATATATAGATTGCAGAAATTTTTTTGCGATGCGGTTAGTTTGAAGCTGTTCAAGGGCAGGGCAACCTTCTTCGAGATTTGCGTCTTTGCACTAAACTGATCTAAACAGTTAATGAGATCTTAAAAAGAGAGTGCAAAATTGCCGAGCATAGCCCAAGCTGTGGGGCCGGTCGCATTTGGCTCGTGTTGGCTTTCGTTGTTTAAAATTTCTTGTCTATATGCTCTATATTTGGTTGTAAGATATAGGAAAGTTTATGGTAGGTCCTTGCATTAGTCTAAATTAAGTTTGCTAGAAGTCGAGCCAGTAACAAGATCGCAGGCTATGGATATAGTACAGAGACAAGAAAACAAATTGCAAATGCTGCCGCAGCAGCCGCCGCGGCCCAAGTGATAGCACATTTTCCGTCAGGGTCAGTATCGTAGCATATCAACCGGGAGTTCGGTGTCCGATTGTTGAGTATCCGAATCGCCTAGTGAGTTACAGCAAATAATATCACGGGAATCGGAATTCAGAAAAAAAAGAAGCTGTGTAAGTGCAATAACAGATATTGTAGAAGATATTTGCAAGCAACTTGACAGTGAATCACAGCAATAAATTAAAAAATCTCTTTAACTTCTCTGGTACTGCAGTTCGATTTATAGAGTAATACCTTTATGGCAGATTACAGGCAGTGAGGCTTCGGGTACATGTATCTCTCTCTTTAGCCGGCTATTACGGTGAGTTCCACAAGGATCTGCCCTTGGACCTTTCTTATTCTCCATATACACATGTAAATAATTTACCACAATCTGTCTGATTGTGCTGTGCATTTGTATGCGGATGATGTGCCAATCTATGTTAGTAGTCCTATTAACCAGTTAAATGTTTGTGTTAGTACAAGCAATAACATATGGTTTGCTGCGGGAGATCTCAAGCTCGCAGTCGTTTCTTCCGAAAGAAATAAAAATTTTTATTTGAAAAACATTATAAGTGTTTGTGCCAATGCTATTTTAAGGAGTTAAAGAATTCGGAAAATGCGACACGCAAGATGTGCACAACTGGTAGTCTTTAATTAAAATGTCAGATATCTGTTTTATTTAAAACGACATAACCATCTATGTACTTGACTACTAAAATTCTGGACTTAAACCTGAGCTCGTGGATTACTTATAGGGCTATATTATAGCACCAAACATACAGTATATAGACTACCCATTTCATACAACGAAAATGACCCCAAACATTTTTAGCGACAGGCCCCAGAGAGCCGTATGCGACAGGCATGTATGCGTGGTTATTTCGTTTCGAAGCCGG
Source organism: Drosophila kanapiae (assembly GCA_008042475.1). Lineage (NCBI taxonomy): Eukaryota > Metazoa > Arthropoda > Insecta > Diptera > Drosophilidae > Drosophila > Drosophila kanapiae. The sequence continues at coordinate 18,701 of VNJM01003596.1, read as the reverse complement.
CAAGATTTTGTATTTTGCTACTTTCATTCATAACATACTTGGTACCGTAACAATATAGGCGTATTCACTATTGGGTTACCGATAAAAAGAATAATTTTATGCGTTATAATATATTTTTTAATATTTCAGCATACTTTTTGTATTTCTTTATAAATGCGAATCTGGGATAATAGTGAGTATATATACATATATATATATATATGTACGAATAAAAAAAAATATCCTCTGGGATGGGAACAGGGCATTTTTCCGTCGGTGCCACTAAAACACCAACTAATGCTAGGTGGTTCAGAAAAGTTGAAACCAAAGCCTGTATACCTTACCGAGGTTTGATTTTTAGGGGAGCGGGCAGAAACGAAAACAGCTGATTAATACATGTTGCGCTTTTGTTTTGTTTACACTTTTACATAATTAATATGCCCCGAAGCTGCGGGGCCTGTCGCATACGGCTCTCTGGGGCCTGTCGCAAAAAATTTTTAGTTCCATTTTCGTTGTATGAAATGGGTAGTGATTATACTTACATAAAATGATGACAGTTCATGATCCAAATGATCCATTTGCAAACTTATTTTCGGTAACTCAAATTGGACCAACAACTTGATATGCCCTGTGCTCTAATCGTCAATTTTTCATAAAGTCTATCTGTATTCCAATTTACCATTAAAGAATACTTCAAGTCCAATTATAATAACGAAAGAAAATAAAATAATAAAGAAATAGGTAAAAACACAATTTAAAATTGTAATTAATAGAATTTTAGATATATATACAAAAAAATAAAATAAAAGTAATAATATTAATAAAAATAATAGTTAATAACATAAAAACACAATCATTGTAAGACTAAGTTATGGCATTAAGTCTTAATAATTTATTTAGTTATTAATATGTTTGTAACTATGGCTAGAAATATAAGTGTAAACTTGTCGCGCTAGGATATTGAATGAATAAATAAATAAATTTGAGTGGAGTGGCTTTGGCGCCACTATAGATATACGAGTTATAACATGAGGGAATCTTAAGAGCGCAATGTTGACGCACTATAAGGATGAACCAGATGTTCAATGAATTCAACGACGCTAGCGTCTTACTTGCCAGAGTGCTCCTTTGCTGTACGAGTGTTTGTCATCTACAACATGTAGTTAAAATTAAAGAAGCCTGTATGATGAGTTTGATGGAACAGCAAAGGTAGCGGCCACCAATATAAGGATTGCCTCATAGATTAACGGGACTTATGTTGTGGATGTGGTCGACCCGATCAATCTTTATATATAGGCATAAACTTATGGGCGGAGTTTGCCAAAAGAATTGTGTGAAATTAATTAAGAAGCAGGAGAGACTCACTCAATACCCCAGCGGAACTAAGGCCAGTAACAACTGCTGGGAAAAACCATGCTTCGATTCAGTTTCTTTGCGGAACAAGGACTTTGCTGTTGACAGACTGATTCGTTTGGAAAAAACAACACACGATCTAAAATCGATCTCAGCAGTAGGTATGTAGGTTGTTACAGTTGTATACATTCGAAATTCAGAATAAGAAGGGTAGTGAAAATATCGTACCCGACGCCTTATCTCAGTCATTTTCTGATGACCTGCCTGAGTTGACAGCGGAAACGAAGAAAAAAAAAGGAAAAGGGTTGCGGAAAACCGGGAACATAGTGTATAGCGCCGGTCAGAACATGCTACTGTGGAGCATATGGCTGACGATGTATATGGGAAGTTGTAGCTCCCCGCAGGTATAGCTTACGTTGGATTCATGAACATCCGCTTGCTACCCATAAGGGCATCAATAAAACCACAGCATGTCTAAGAATGTATTAACACTGGCCTAATTTTCTAAATTCTGTAAGAGACCACATAAATAAATTTAAGATAAATGCCTCTAGCTAGAACTAGAAACACAGAGTTTCTATCATATAATATGTGTATTTCCTGGGCCTTATTCTCGAAGCCCATCGCGTAACATTGCCACATTTGTTGTATTAGACTACTTCTCCAAATTCATATTTGTCAAGGCAATATACAAATTTGCGGATGACACTATTATTCCCTATATTGAAAAGGAATTGTTTCACTGCTTTGATACACCGCAAATCTTAGTGTAAGACAAGGGGTGCCATTTAAGGCAGATATTTTGAACGCTCTTTTGCAAAAATATGACGTGCATCATGTACTAACAGTTGCGTATGCGCCAGCGATCTTGTCCGCTGTCAAATCGTATGTTCGTTCAGAACATTTAATTTAAGCCACATTATCTGTTCGTTGTGTTCGTCGGTACGCAGTGTGTGAAAAACTAGTCCCTATAGGTTAGCATTTTGACAACATATGGTTACGCAGGGCCCTACCTATCAACTGTTTCATCAATTAGAAATGGTAGACGATCGGTGCGTCGACTATTCATTTGATTTGCTATGCGGGATCGACATGCTCGTAACAAGCGAGGCTATAACTTGTGCTTTCGTGAAGTGTCATTAAAATCGGGGTAAAGATGTGATCCGAATGAATTTTCAGCAAAGCAATTTAGCTTTTTATTATGACACGCTGACATCAAGTGTTGTAAAGGCTCGAGTAAAGCGCACACTGGGCCAGGCTTGCGAAAAATTCACGACAATAATATAACAGCCCAAGAATAGTTTCATCTCTCTTTGGTGGTCTTAAAAAGCGCCCAAAGTGTGATTTCGGTGGGGGAGAGTTTGTAAAATAATGGACTTAGGCCTGAAATTAGGCAGTTAAAAAGTATCTGGCGAATAAGAGCTAAGAGAAGCCAATAGAATGTGGTGGCAAGGGCATGTCGGAGGTAAGAGCACTTAGTTCTAAGCATATTAAGATCTCAGAGAGTCGCCCAAAGCTCAGATCTTTTCCATTGGGATTCCCTAAGCGATCGAACGTGGTCGGCACATTTGGAATGTCCAAAGTGCTAGATAACTTTAAGAATTTTATTTATTTTTCTTCTTTTGTGTTGTCATCGCAAATAAGAAGGGGGAGTGTTAAGTACCCTTGATAAACATAATTCATAAACGAAGTGGATTGTGGTTCCAGGAGAGCTCCTCCGGGCTTGAGAGAATTTTTCTCTGGTGTGGAAGAGGATAATTGCGCGTTTTAACATCGGTTACCAACTTTCCAGTTAAAGCATCGCTCACTGGACCTCGCCTCTACCCGCCGCCTCACGCTTCCCCTTCATTTCCCCTTCAATTGCGCCTTCCAAGAAGTTGCTATTCCCTGTGTGTGTTGGACCGCCTCACCCGACATATTAACTTTACGTGAAGTCGCTAAACAAAGGGCACAAATCGGGCAACAAGGAACAATGCGAAATGAACGAGTTAAGTGCGAAAAGTGGAACACGGAACGGTGAAAACCCGTATGTGTTGGCGGCAGTATAGAGGGCGTCGGCCCCCCGTAGTGCAAGCTGTGCGCGACGCCCTCCAACGGGATCAGCTCAGGAATTCTATATCGGATTGGGTAAGAATATCTTGGTTTTTTAGAAGAAAAAAAGTAAAAATAACTAAACAAAAATGTGCAAGTGCAAAAGAGAGATAATCGGATTCACCACAAGAAAGTGCCGTTCATCTACGAAAGTCCCGTACCGTTTCTTTTGGCTCTCGCTGTATTGCTCTGCTTCTTCCTTTACCGATTAGACGCAACAAAAGAAAATAATCGCACCAGGCCATAGCCAGACCTCTTCGCAATCGGCCGTAGTAGCTACTGTCAATATTTTTTGTCCTAGGGTATTCATAAACTTCGGTGATAAACAATAAAATTAATTATTTCTTAAGAAATCCAATTTTTCGAAATAACTGTTGCACAGACGCAGTAGAGACCGACATGTTAAATCAGCAGGCAAGACGGGTGGGAACCGACTCATCCCTGGCCGGTCGATCGTTTGGATAAACTGTAACGTGAGGTGGAGGAGCTGCGTTCACTGAAAGCCAAAGTGCGGAAAGCGATACGTGCACGGTACGTATGCACGGTGTTCCGTTTGTTGACTTCGATCCTTATTCAACAAACTATTTTGCGCTAACATAGTTCCGCTAACCTAGTTCTTAAACGACGTTTGTCGATCTTCCAATAATAGTAAAGCTGGAGAAGGGAAACAAGCGTCAGTTCTATGAGCACTGAGTGCATACCGGCTGTCTAATAATAATGGACGTTGATGCACTACGGTCAGTACACTCAAGTGGCCCTTGCGACACAAAGCACGTGCTTGATAGGCCTAGGTGTTAGTAGGCGCGATAGGTAAAGGTATATTTAAAGTTAGCGAGGAAATTAACTACTGGCGTCCTGCCTGAATGTTTGCTTGAATGCGTACTAAGTTGGTTAAAGTTACAGCTTTTAGTTTAGTAGTTTTTAGTTTTAGTAGATAGCCACGTTTGGGGTTATAGGGTGCATATTGTTATAATTTGCACATAAAACTATAAAGGGTTCCTGCATTTCATACAATTTTCGAGAGTTGCGCAACACTAAAACTTAAATAGAGCAGAGCTATAGGTTATAGAAGGTAACACCCATTCGATGCGTTTTCTGTGGACATAATATTGTGAATTCCATCCTGTGTTTGAAAGAACTAATGAAGTGTATAAAGTTTTTTTTAACATAAAGGTCATCGAATTGCTACGATCACCGTTGGAGAGATCGAAGCACACCCCTGCACAGTGGATCCGTCAGAGGCCAAAATTCGAAAAATCGAATGACGCAGGACTTAAAAAAAAAATGTAAACAAATCAACTGCATACAGTATTTTTCTGAAAATAGCATTGCAAACATGAACACGTGTCATTTGCTCAAATCGAACTTTAAAGAGATCAAACGTTTGCTAGAGTGCTTTTTGAAATTGACGGTATTTACTTTAAGTCAAGATATTAATAATTAACTATCATGTTAAAAATTTGGTAAAACTAATTTTATCGAATAACCCTTTTTTGTGTATTTTGTGAACGTCTATTTTATGTTTAGTTAATGTTTTAGTTGTGTTCCTAGAATATTCAGAAATTGGTTTGTATGTCATTGTGTTTGTCTCACTTTTAAGGTGGTAAGTGTAATAAAATTAGCTGCAGAAATTTGCAGAATCTCATGCGGAAGGCATCAAGTATAACAGAGCTTCAGACCAACATAATTGAAACTATTTTTGAAGATATAGTTAGGAACCTAACTTTAATCGAAAAATGGGGCTTTGATGGAAGTACGGGTCATAGCGAGTACAAGAAAAAGTTTTCAAATGGTGATTTAGACGACAAAAGCTTATTTGTAACATCCTATGTACTGCTCCACCATTTAACTATGGTAGATGGAAAGGTGTGCAACGCTATCAGTGAATCATCTTTGGCAACGTGTTATATATGTGGAGCAAAGCCAACAGAAATTAACAATGTCGCAAGAATGGCAACGACACGTGAGAATTTCATCAGCTTGCACTTAAAGTCATTTAAATTTAATAACTGTGACTTTCAATGTCCTGCCAACCAGATAAATTAAGATTCATTTTAGCCCTTTATTATACAAGAAGTAAGCTCCAAAAGATTGGTTGTTGATCTTCGCCTAATAAATCTATGTTGACTTTGAGAAAAGACTCAGAAAAGATGCTGCAAATGGGGAATGATTGGTTTTTGGAAAAGTTTTTTTGATGGCTAGTGGAAAAGCTAGTGATTCCTCTATAATTGTTTGCATCCGTTTTGCTATGTAGCTTTTTTATGGAGAGGAATAACAAATGATTCCTTCCAAATAAGAGGAAAGTTAAAGGTTTCTAAGGACAGTAAATTTAGACTGAGCCGCTTAATAACGAGATAAGGCAGATTGAAAACCGGTATGTCTTAGTTTAGAATAAAGGTTGCGCCACTGTAGATCATCTTATGAAATGCATGAACCCTTTAGAGATGTATGTGCTAGTTATAATGATATGTACCCTATAGCCTCAAACGTAGTCAGCCTTCCCAAACTAAAAACTTTAATCTTAACCAACTTAGGACGCATGCAAGCAAACATTCAGGCAGCACGCCAGTAGTGCTTGGTGTCGCAAGGGCCACTTGAATGTACTGACCGTAGTGCATAAACGTCAAGAAACAGATAGATTTACACAAAGGAAATCAACATCGTTACATTCCTTAAAAACTAACAATTCCGACTTGAGTGTGCAGTCAACCGCTATGAGGACACCACCACCTCGCTGAATAGGCCGATCTAGCCTGTATAAAGTGTACACAGCTGGAAAAACTTTGAAACCAAGGATCTCCGGCCTTAACCAGGTTTCTGTGAACACAATAACCTAGATTACAAACGAGGGATTTTGGCAACACAAACTGAGTGTCTATTTTCGCCCCCAAAATCAGCGTCATTAAGGGAGGGTTGCCGAGGGAGTTTGCGGTTGACATTCGAGTGGGCTCGATCAATAGCTTAAGGGCATTAAATTGGTCATTCAGTTCTACGACCACATAGTTCGTTTTGCGAAATCTCTAAAAAGCTCTAAAAAACCGCATCTAGTGTGCCACATGAAAGACCTCATTTCCCTTCTAACATCAAGCCAATGTTTTTGAACATATCATCGACCAACCGGGCCGTACAACCAATGCACTTGGCGTGCACAAGCTAACAGCCGATCGTAGGATCGCCAATAGCAATTGGCTGTTGGCATTGTTTAATAAAGCAGACAGTTTCACAGGACATTCTAACTAATTATCACTGAACCCTTATTACTTTGAAAGTGGTGGGAAGGGAGGGAGCGGCTGAGTGTAGTGAGCATGAAAGCGTGGGAGTAAAGAAAGCTTGAGAGTGGCAAGCTGCTGTCGCTACGAAACAATCAACTACAATCAACAAAAAAAAAAGCAAAACAAAAACAAAACAAACAAGGGCAGCACAACTAAATTGGAATTAAATACAATTAATACACAACACAGAAAAGCTGCATGCACACGCGAAGTGAACGGCATCTTTAATTAATTCAAAATATATTATTTAAATAAAACGCCGACGGTTTATAAAAAAAATTGGTGCAAATTCGAGAGTGCAAAAAACAACCGTTCACTTAGAAAAGGAATAGACGATGGCAATGGGAAACTTTCAAAAGCCAACTATATCATCTTTGCAGAAGCTATGCGCATAAAAAAGCTCAAAGCACTCTCTGCGGTATTCACACGACGTGGGATTGTGCATATGAGTGAGTGATGACGTTCTCTACATCCAGCATCTTAATGAGCTTGCAGATTTATCTACCACTGAATCTCTATCTCGCTCTGTCTCTCACCCTCCGCTGAAGCTACACCTCCGACGAATCAGAAAAATATTTGGAGCTAATCTCTCTTATAATCCCATACTCATATTGACAATAGTTCAGAAGAGATCTATTTAAGTTTCTCTTACCATTCAAATATCCATAAAAGTTTATTCTAATGCAAGTCGTTTCAAATAATTTAATCATGATCATGTGGGCCCTTTCGGTGTCGTTGCCATCTATGTAAGTAAAAATATTTATTTTGTGGGATTCCTGCAAAACATTTGAGTATAAAGCTCTCATCTGCTTATTGCCAAACCCAAATCGAAGATGTCATAAAGCTACCTGCGAACATATCCGTTAGGTATAAAACTATTACATAGCAGGGGATCTAAACTGCAATATGATTATTGAACATCATGTTCACAATGATTTTAAATAAATTAAACTAAATTTGGTCAACAGTAACTTTTTTTACCAATACCCGTAGCATTTTGTTAGATGGATTCATTGTTAGTGATATGTCCTAATGTCCTCTTATATGACCAACTATGTGCCCCCGCCTTTTCCAAACATAACTTAATATTTATGACGTATAATTTTATACCTGACAACCAACCATATGTATTTAGCTATAGGGATTATAAATCAATTAATTACGTCAACTTACAGACAGAATTTGACACTGGACCTCGATATACTACTTGACATCTGCAGAAGACCAACTTTCACTCTTAAACACTAATATTAGACAACTATTTGATCAATGCATCAACTATTTGACTAAGGCAGATGGTCAGCCTTGATTTACTTCGAAAATTAAAGGACTAATTCTTCCACAAATTGAAGAAAACTGAACTGTACAATATTTTCAAACAAATTGGATCTAAGGTGTGTTTTTAAATAATAAATTTCGGATGACTCACGGTTTAGACGAAGTTTAGAATATGCTAAAATGTATGGGTATAGACAAACAAAATCATTAGACTAAGGCAGACCTTAGCTAATTTTCCATGTCTCTCACCTACGTGATATTGATGACATTTATGTTCCACGAAATTTGAAAATTGTTATAAACTACTTTCGACCTATATCCACTCTTTCGTTTTTATTTAACTTATTAGTGACAAGCAATCTATGTTCGGAAGATAAACGCAAAAAGTCAAAAAGCGACATTGTCAACCCTCCTTGACTTCAGCAAAGCTTTTGACTCTATTGACCATGATATTCTCTGTACCAAGCTCCGTACGCTAAATCATTTTCTCCATGTGCAATAAGGCCTCTTCAAACCTATAACCATCGTTTTTCTATTACATTTAAATTTTTTGGATTTTTCGAAATTAATAATATAATAATAATATTTCAATAATTGCAAAAGGGCTAAAAACAAGTAAAAACTAAAATCATTTCTTTGTATGGATTATTCTGCCTGGAATAACCTTCCCTACAATCTAAAAAATATCAGGAATGAAACCTTAACTTGAATTTTAAGTCCGATTATTTAAATTCTTAAATTCTAAAATCACAATTTTCCGTGGTTCCGTGGACTAGTGGCTTGTGCACTGCGATAAAATGAAGATTAAATAAAATTAAATTAAAATAAATAAAATTGTTTTATATTTAATGAAATTCAATAAAATACAATGGGATATTTCATACATGAAATGTTGTGAATTGATTTCGTACATGAAATAAGTCACAGAATCATGAGTGATTTAATGTTTGAAAATCAAATGATTTATATTGATAAGTCATTCGTGAAATCATGCGTGAATTATAAATTTCTTTGGACTACGGTAACTACGGTCAGTACACTCAAGTGGCCCTTTCGGCACCAAGCACGTGCTTGTTAGGGTTAAGTGTTAGTAGGCCCGATAGGAGAAAGTATATGTAAAGTTTGCGAGTAAATTAACTACTGGTGTGCTGCCTGAATATTTGGTTGCATACGTACTAAGTAAGTTAGGATTAAAGCATTCAGTTTGGGAAGGCTGTCTACGTTTGAGGTTATTTGGTACATATCATTAGAATTAGCACACAAAACTCTAAAGGGTTCATGCACTTCATACGATGATCTACAAAGGTAAAAAGGATCTTGTATTTCTACCCGGTACGTGGACATTTAGCTGACCTATCAGTTCAGAACTCTCCACGTCACCACGGATAATAAATTATAAATAAAGGTAATACCTAACATGGTTCTACGGTTGGCTAAGGATGGTATGTTAATTAGTAAGAATCTACTTGTGTAGGAGGGTAACCTTCGGCCTGAATCCCAGTTAGAGTTGCGTAGAGCGAAAAGTAAAAAGTTCTTTTGGACTGATGATTCGATGCGTTTTCTGTGGACATCATATTGTGGATTCCAAACGTATGAGCCATACTCCAAGATAGGACGAACTAATGAAGTATACAAAGTTTTTGTTACATAAGGGTCATCGAATTCCTTCGACCACCGCTTAATAATTCCAAGCAAACCCCTGGCTTTATTCACCATGCACAAAAAATGACCTATAAAGTTCAGTTTAGGATCCAGGCGGACGCCCAAGTCGTCGACCAAAGTGACTCTTTCCAAAGAGCAGCTGTATAGCATATATGTCGCAAGCATGGGAGTGACACGTGAGAATGTCATTAGCTTGCACTTAGAGCCATTTAAATGAATTAAATTAACATGGCACCATGTTTAAAAGTTATTCAGATCTGTTTGTAAATCCGACTAGCAAGAGCTGTCTTTATACTGCACACAAAGCGTACGTGAGCAGTCTAGAGTTAGCCAAAACTTTGGGCAGGTCATTAATAAATAATGTAAAGAATGAGTGACCCAAATGGCTCCCTTGCGGGACCCCAGATGTAACCGGAGAACATTAGATATGCTGTTTTTAAAGAGGACTTTCTGCGTCCTGCCAATCAGATAGCTAGAGATCCATTCAAGAAGATCAAAAGAAAAACCCATTAAATAAAGTTTCCTAATAAGAAGGGAGTGATTAACGGAGTCAAATGCTTTACTGAAATCAGTATAAATTACATCTGACTGAAAGTTATTTTGGAAACCCTTTATTATAAATGAAGTGAGCTCCAAAAATTGGTTGTTGTTGATCTTCGCCTAATAAATCCATGTTGACATGGAGAGAGATTGATCTACAAAGATGCTGCAAATGGGGAGTTATCGATTTTTCGAAAAGTTTTGGGATGGCTGACAAATTAGAGATTCCTCTATAATTGTTGGCCTCCTTTTTGCTACCTTTTTTATGAAGAGGAATAATAAATGGTTCCTTCAAAATAAGGGGAAAGTGGGAGGTTTCTAAGGATAAGGTAAACAATTTTAGAAGGGGATTGCACAAAGCCTCGGCATAGTACCTAAGCACACAGCCTAGTATTCAATCGGGACCTGGTGCATAAACTGGCTTGACACGTTGAAGATCCAAAAGAAGAGAACTTTCGTTTAAACTAGGACTGAAGATTAGGTTCGATTTGGACATTTTCTAAGAATAGGTCTGGCTTGAATCGACTGACCAAGAATAGGTAGTTTGAAAAAACTGAGCAAAATGATCGGCGATTGCCTGATCATTGTCTGCTGTCATATTTTCAAATGATAGCGATGAAGGATGTGTAATAGGTTTACGTTTAGTGTTGACAAAACTATAAAACTGTTTCGGGTCCTGCGTGAACTGTACCCTGCGACGAGTTAGATAGTTTTTATAACACTGAGCGTTTAGCACGGTAAAATTAGACCGAGCCGCTAAATAGCGAGATAAGACAGATTGAGTACCGGTATGTTTAAATTTAGAGTAGGGATTGGATTTTCATGTTTTTTGGCGAGTCAATTTTTTATTAAGGCATTGTAAAAAATATTCATGGCGTTAGCCATGTCAGTGCACATATAGATATCGGACCATCGGATACATAATATATATATGAATTTCATTAAAATGCAATGGGATATTTTCTCCCATTTCATCCCATATATTTGTGTTTAATTCATGTTTTAACATATTTATTTTTAAAGTGCCCGTGTATATTTGAAATATTTGTAATGTATAGATATGTTTATATTCACTGTATTCAAGTAAAATTTACTAATACGCAAGCAGGCCAAATGTAATGCGATTGGCCACTAGTGCATATACAGCATAAGTGCATTGTATGTACTGTGTGTGTGTGCATCAGGAAATATGTGTTCAATAAGTATCTAGCGAATCAGCGATTGTGCAAAATCCAGTTTCATCTGTAGCAACTTTTCCGTCAGCGATATCTAAGAGTTGCTTTGCAAATGTTTCAGCGGATAGATCTTGAAGTGTTTGAACTCGCATATTTACTTTTAGTTGTAATTTTATAACATTACGCTACAATGGAGATGATTTTAAGCAAGCTTTGATATCATCAGCGTATGTTGAACGTGGAATGACCGGAAATGTTTGTCTGAAATCACCTGAAAGGACCGCCAAATAGTTTGTGGTTGGTTTTAATATCTTTCAATGTCCTGTTCAACGCCTTAAGCGAATGTTTATGTGCCATAGTACATTCATCCCAGATGATAACTTTAAACCGGTTCAGCTCGGTGGTCATGGACGATTGTTTCTTAAAGCTGCATACTGCGTCAGGGTTATTCTGAATTGTTAGTGGCAGCTTAAATACTGAATGAGCTGTTCCACGTCCATCCAATAAAGCTGCCGCACTGCCCGATAATGCAACGGCCAATGCGATGCTATTATTTGATCGTATTTCAGCAAGAATTAGAGAAATAACAAATGTTTCGCCAGTTCCACCCGGGGCATCCAAAAAGAAGAACCCACCTTGTCCAGCTGAAAATGCGAGCATAACGCGATAATAAATGGTTCTTTGTTCCTCATTCATTAGTGGGACATTGCGGGCAACAATCGCTCCCATTTCTACAGTACTTTACTGCATATCACGTTTAATTTCAGTATTCATTAAATCAGATGCAGTTCGATTTGGCGAATTCATACCGAAATTACTAAGTGGTAAGTTAGCAATGACAATGCAAGGATCCTCAATAGGAATCAACGCTACACTGTACATTGCGTCGCTGAATGTTTTGGTTAGATCGTAGCACCGTATACGATGTTGATGCAATATATCCCGGGTGGGGGCGTAGAGGCTCTTTCAGCTCACTTTGCTCCTTAGGTAATATTTCTGTGGCGCCAGCAAGTCGCTCCAGACGACCGTCGTGCATGCCCAGCCATCCATGAAGAAATGCAACAACAAAATCTATGCAAATGCAACAACAAAATCTATTGAAAATAGGCGTCAAAGAGGAGAAAAAAAATGTGCGATGCCCGCGATCTCAAACCTCTGCACTGAGTGTAAAAATTGTGATTTGTTCTTTAGTCGTTCTTCATAGAAATGCAGGGAAAATAAAAAAAAGTGACTGAAGAAATTGAAAGTTCCTAATTTTAAACGCGATATATTTTAATTTAGGTGGAAATTTAGGATTGTATGTATTTTTTTTTATGTTGTAACATACAAAAATAAAAACTAAAAATTGTATCTAAAAAATAAACAAAAAAGTTAAGCGGTGGACTACCCTTAACATTTAGGGGATGAAAAATATATGTTGGCCGATTCTCAGTACGTACTCAATACCCCCACAAAATTTAATGAGAATCGGTTAAGCCGTTTCGGGGAAGTGTGATAACGAAAACTGTGACACGAGAATTTTTATATATTTTATTTATATATTTTTTCCTCTTATTGGTTGTTCTCTTCTCTCGAAATTTGTTTAGATATACCCAAAAACATCTTAGTGTGAATCCTAGTTTGAACAGTTTTCAAGTGCGTCAATTGTATTAATAAAATGGGTGTAAGGGTTTGTGTGAATAGGTTATTATAACAAAAACCAATCGTATTAAAAAAATTTGCTTTCAATGCAATCGATAGTATCATCGATGTTTTCCCAGTTGAGTAAAAGTTTTCATTGTGATTATATCATAGTCTAAATCTTAAAAAGGTATTCTTGGTGTTTTTAAATGAATTGACCTGGTGTCCTACGGTACTATTACGTATCATATTAATATTTATAACTGCATCTCTTGATTGTAATAATGGAGTTTTTTGTTACATTTAAACCAACTGAACTACTTTTATGTTTGCAAGCTAATATGGCCTCTAGAAGCTGGTTTTCCCTGCCCGTTGTTAAAGCCGATGACGAAGAGGAGTTAATTGATCCTCAAGCCGCACTTAGGGTATGGATGAATCAAAACTATTTTTTACTTTCGTATGTACATATATGTGTTTTTAATTCAATAGGAAAAATGTCAAGCTAAAGGACACATTGAGTCATTGTACAACAAATACCAGGAGTGCAATGATCGTGTAAATGGACGATCCAAAACAACCGAGACGTGCGTTGAAGAATTGTTTGACTATGTTGCGGAATTGGATCATTGTGTTGCGCACAGTCTTTTCTCAAAACTTAAGTAATTTAAAATGAAAGCGAGAAATATAAATACATAGCACTGCTCCCAAATAAGCCGAACTAATTATACGAACCGTAGATATGCGACAGCTGCAGTTTGGTTCTTGCGGGCAAAATTTGCAAAGACGGTACAGCTGCAAAATAATAATAAACATACATTTTCTTTTTTACGAAGCTCTGCTGTGAAGTACAACAAGTCCAGCACTGCTGAGCAATCCCCTCGACTCTGCAAAATCAACGCTCTATCTTCATTATATAAACCCTTGAGTTAAATATTAGATGCATGTATTTATGGCATAAAAGTGGAAAGACACGACAAAAAAAGCTGCTTTATTGGTTTTCAAAAAAAACAATTTTTTATATGTTCGGGAGTTTCATTAAATTAATCGTGCAAAAACAGCGTTGTTTTGCCTTGTCTGTGTTCTATGCTTTGAGAATAGAACATTTACTTTTAATTAATTAAAAACTCTGATAATCAGGCTAACTCCGGTCTCCACTTCCATGAATTTCTGCGTTTTATCTTTTAAAAATTCACCATTTACTTTCACGTGTTTTTGTCCAATTAAAAAAGTTTGTTATGTCAAAATGAAAAGTACATTTATTTTTCTAAATTAAATCGGGTCTTGTTTGCTAGAGAAAAAAATAGTTTATTCTTTGGAAAATAAATATTTACCGACGGCAACAAATTTGAACTATATGTTTAAAATACTTATAAGATGAAAAGGTGAGCGTAAACATTAATGGAAGGTTTAAGTAAGGTTTTTATAAATAAATCTATTTAATTTAAATTAATTGGTGAAAGTTGGAACTGTAGAAGTTGGCAGTCATTATTGATAAATGAGATATTTTTGCCTTTAGTTGACTTAAAAACAAAATATTCCGATAACAAATCGATTGCAACAGTTTCGTGGAAATCAGAGCACGTAAAACGAATATATACGTTATGGACCAAAAACAAAAACTAGGATCGAAAAAAGAATGGAGTTGCCTGTATATATTCTATAATGTGTTGAGCGCCTAACCATTTCCCAATCCAGATTATTACTGAATTTATAACAAAAGTGGAGGTGAAGAAACATCGCTAATATCGATTTTGGAAGGCAATCATCGATAGTTTTATCACTACGTCACATTATCAAATGCCACATTAAGCATTCTCTTTGAACGCTACTTCTTGTGGCGAAAATTCAAATTCTTAAACTAATTTAAACTAATACAAAATTGAACGAGCTAGACCCAATTTTACGATTTAAGGTCGTAAAGACCGTAAAAACTACACATTCAAAGAGGAATCTGTGTGGGTGGGTCCGCAGTCTTCACCACCTCCAACTGAAATTAAGCCATTTTGTTCTAGAACCAGTGTAAACAAAAATATTAAAGAAAATTGTCAAAAGGGCGCCATTGCCTCGTATTTCCAGCTGTTTCTCGTTAAAATGTTTGTTTTTAGTATAATATATAGATTAGGTACCATCGTTATAACGGCAAACTTCAATTGGGAGTGAAAGTGGTGGATACGTAGCAATATGTTAAAAAGGCGAACAACATACAGAATTTCCTTTGGCCTTGGCCTTTCCAAACCCTTGCCAATTCTGGTATCAATGTCGTCGAATCCCGCCGCTTTACTGAGATGTAGCTTTCGAATATGAGGGCAAACTTCTGGAATTACATGTTGGATCGGTAGTGCTTCCTTGAAAGAAGCATTAAGGAATGGGATGTGCTGTGGAGGCTGACGTTAAATATTTAGTGTATACTTAAAGAGGTTGAAGCCGTACGGTTTGGTG
Organism: Drosophila kanapiae; assembly: GCA_008042475.1. Taxonomy (NCBI): domain Eukaryota; kingdom Metazoa; phylum Arthropoda; class Insecta; order Diptera; family Drosophilidae; genus Drosophila; species Drosophila kanapiae. The sequence goes on along the minus strand of VNJM01003596.1, from coordinate 3,292 downwards.
GGGTCCACGTTGAAGACCATCTCATCAAAATATGTGAACTTGGTTTGATAAAGATGTTTTTAAAGATAATCTTTAGCATGACGATATGCTGACTATGCTGACTATGGAACTGGTAACATTAAAAACATGATTTTATTATAATTGCAGAGCCATTGCGATTCCTATCGGCATGATTAGTTGCTTGATGAATATCTTACGAGCGCAAGTTGTAGTACGACCTTCAGCAAAAGTGCGGCGTTCCACACACCAATGCTGAGGCCGATTTGAGTCATGACTGTGCTACATTAGCTAGGAGAGATCCAGCGAATGCTTGAATTGCTCCAGAAGAATTTTTTCGGTAATAGTTTTGAGACTAGGCCCATCATCGACCCAATCATTTGGAATAGCTTGACCATCTGAGCAACAAGGACCGACATTCTTTCGTTAGATTGCAAGAACATTTGCGACCAGCAATGTCGTTGATCGATTGCAGCGAGCTGCGTCGCTGTTTTGAGGGAAAGACTACATGGTGATCTGGCTGTTGTTGCTGTTGCTGCTCCTGTGGAGGCGGTACCCTCGGCTCTGTCTTCAGTCTCAGTATCGACCTCAATGACGCTGAGATCGGGGGCGAAAACAGTCTTCGAATGTGCCGCGAGAGAGGGTGTGAGTAATTCCGCAGAATCCAGTCCCAAAAACTCCCCAGGGTGACAAGTCCGGAATACCGGCCGCAATCGGTAACAATCAGTCTGGTAGTACCACCTACGAAACATATTTGTTTCGCGGCTTTCCCCTGATCAAACGTGTGACGATATTGCCTATATTCAAAGGTGGAAAAATTTGTATTTTCATATGCTATGGATATTTCATCCTTCCAAATAAATGGCCCTAACGAAGTCGCTGTTTTAATGACCTTAAGCTATTGAACGAGTCCCCTAAGAGCGGATGGCGCACCGCAGATAGGCGGATCCCTACAGCTCCCCGGAAGTCAACCGCTGACTTCCTCGGCAGCGCCCTCAGTCTCAGTATCGACCTTAATGACGGTGAGATCGGGGGCGAAAAAAGATTCGGTATCCGAATGTGCCCCGCATAACTCAGTCGTTTATGGTAGTACCACCTATCAAACCTATATCTGACGATGTTGTTGCCTATATTAAAGGCAAAATCAAAGCCGGAATATCTAAAATAAAGGTGGAAAAGTTTTAATTTGCTTATGCTAGGGATATTTTATCTTTCAAAATAAATGTCCCTAACGAGATCTTTAGCACAATATGCGTTAGCTTTTTTTCCAAAGTATGTTGTTGTTAAGGAGTTCAAAGCAAAGAAAAAGAAACAGCGGCCTATAGGAATAAGTCTTCCTAGGGCAGATCATTGTGACCTCTACCTCCTTTTCAAAAAACTAACAAACTCGATCCTCAATCAAAATGCTTAAGGCCTGAGTAGTAAGCTCCCTAAATTGTATTATTCGCCTTACGTTTGTATCCCAAGTTATTGTGTTTACAGAAATATGGTACAAGGCGGAGATCCTTAGATCCAAAGTTTTTCCTGCTCTGTACATTTTATACAGGCTGGATTGGCCTATCCGGCGAGTTGGTGGTGTCCTTAATAGCGGTGCAATCCACACTTGAAATTGTCTAAAGTTATCTGATAAAAATAGTTTCATTTGTAAGGAACCTTCTGTGGCTGGGATACCCTCAGCGGCACAGAGTCCTCTCCAGAACATTTATTTTGTTCAGAAGACGGGCAGGACTCGAGCGTGCTGAGACGGGCGACGGCGGCGGCGGGCGAGAAGATCCTCCCTTTCTCTGGTATAGATGAGGAGAGCAGGGGGAGAAAGAAGGGAGGGGGTGAAGGCGCAGTCGCGGCAGTCCCAACGACTGGCTCCGTAAGCCAAGGGAAAGGGAAAAGAGGGGGTGAAGGCGCAGTCACGGCAGACCCAACGACTGGCCTCGCTGGCCGGGGAGAAGGGGAGGTCAGGCCCCGGGAAATCCCACCCGAGAGGTAACCAACGGCGTTTCGCTTGACATTCTTTATTTATCCTTTTAGTAACTAAAACTAGCTATGCCACCAGCCACCCCGAACCCAAGCTCACCCGATGATGGTGGTGATCCCTGGGTTCTGAATGTTTGATCTTCGATGCTCGATGTCACTCGCGTCGCGGGAGGTGCGGGGACTACCGTGTTTTTTTCGCGCGATCACTTGCACTTCTGCATTGACTGCCTCTGCCCAAAACTTGCCCTTGGCCCAGTGCCCTACTTCTTGCAGAACTCCGGCCGTCTGCGCTGCTCCCGCCTCGGCTACCGCTGCTGTCCAGCTTCGGCTCCCGCTGCTGTCGCTGCTCCATCGTTGGCCTCGCTCTCCTCCACTCTCCCGTCGCTATCGACTCCCGCTCTCCGCTCGCTGCTGCTGCCGTCGCCGGCAGCTCCCCTCTTGGAGAAGAGTCGCCGCTGCCCGCTCCTCTCCCGATGCGAACTGCTGCTCGGGCCGAATGCGGAAGAAAGCTTGCGCATCTTCCCTCCGTAGGTCTCATCGCTACCTCCCCCAGCTTAGTTACTAGGGCATTATTGTACTAGCTGTCGATCTTTATATAAGCCGCCCACCGTGGGTCTTACGCATCTTACTTCGTCACACATTTATATTCTAACATACAGTGGATCGCAGCTTATTTCGTGCAGCTGCCTAAAAAAAGTTCAAGTCGTTATTCCTGCTAAACTAAGAAAGATAACAGAAAAATTTAAATGCAGTATTTTAATAGGGAATATTAACATGTTTATTAAAAAAAAACGATTTTCCTAATTATAAAAACAAAACAATTATTTAATAAAAACAAAATGTACAGGCTTTTTTCATACCGCAGCTTATTTCGTGCAGTTCATTCTTCTTAACTTATTATTGGTAAATTATTAGCTAAAATGTTGTATGTCCTCTTTTCTGGTTCAGGACAGCTTTGAGACAATTTCCCAAGGATGAAACTAATTTTTTAGTGGTTTCCACTGGAATTTTTGGCCATTTTTCCATAGGAACACTTTTCAGGTAGTTTTTGTTCGAAATCTTCCTCTTCCTTATAGCGACGTCCAAAATTTCAAATACTTTTTGGATCATATTCAAATCTGGAGGCTGTCCTGGCGTTTTGGCGACATGAGGGCAGTTCCAGACAAGCCAATCCTTCACAAATCCCCCGGAATGCTTCGGATCGTTGTCCTGGTATAATCGAAAACGATCGCGTATGCCCAGTTCTATAGCATTTTGGAGCAGGTTATCCTTCAAAATGTTAGGGTACATTTTGACATCCATGATGCCATCAAAAAAAATTAGG
>VNJM01000109.1:0-26872 GCA_008042475.1 Drosophila kanapiae | reverse complement strand
TATCCTTATGTCGGAAAGTTTTGTTGGAAGCCCTTTATTATAAAAGTGAGCTCCAAAAGATTGGTTGTTGTTGATCTTCGCCCAATCAATCCATGTTGACATGGAGAAATTACTGATCTACACAGATGCTGCAAATGGGGAGTTATAGATTTTTTAAGAAGTTTTGGGATAGCTGACCACTTAGAGATTCCTCTATAATTGTTGGCCTCCGTTTTGCTAGCTATTTTATGGAGAGGAATAACAAATGACTCCTTCCAAATAAGGGGAAAGTGGGCGGTTTGTAAGGATAAGGTACACAATTTTAGAAGGGGATTGCACAAGGCCTCGGACAGTACTTAAGCACGCAGCCTGGTATTTCATCGGGAACTAGAGCATAAACTGGCTTAACACGTTGAAGTTTCAAAATAAGATACCTTTCGATTAAACTAGGACTTAAGATTAGGTTCGATTTGGGCATTTTGTAAGAGTAAGACCGGTTTGAATCGAATGTCGAAGAATAGGTAGTTTGCCTGCTGTCAAATTTTCAAATGAATGCGCAGAAGTATGTGTAATTGGCTTTCGTTTAGTGGTGACAAACTTATAAGTTAAATCATTTTTATAACAGTGAGCGTTTAGCGCGGTAAAATTAGACACAGCCGCTAAATAGCGAGATATAACAGATTGAGAAACGGTATGTTTAAACTTAGAATAGAGGTTTGACTATGTTTCATGACAGGTCAGTGCACATATAGAAATCGGATCAATTCAAATCTGGTCAGTGGACCTTTTTAGGTGGCCGATCGATATCTATAGTCACATTGAACGTAGGATGATATGGATCGTCGGGTTGTGTCAGTGGCGGAACCCTGACCAAACTGACTCTTGCCGGGTCAGAGACAAAGCAGAGATCAAACAAGCGATCTAAAGAATTTCGGATATGGTTGACTTGAGACAGCGCAATGTCGAATAAGCCATTAATAAAGTCATGTTGTGCTGTAATTAAAAGATTATTTGGTAGCAGACCAAATAGCTCCAGAAATGTTAAAATCACCTGGAACTATTAAATGGTCTCTATCCTAAAGTCTATTGGAGACCAATTAATAGGAAGTTCCGACAACAGAGGAATGTAGGAACATGTAATATAAACGACAGACCTTTGACAGATAGCTTTACACAAAGGAATTCAACATCGTTGCATTCCGCAAAAATTAATAATTCCGACTTGTGTATGGATTCAACAACTATGAGGACACCCCCACATCGCCGGACAGGCCGATCCAGCCTGTATAAAGTAAACACAGTTGAAAAAACTTCGGAGCTCCGGATCTCCGGCTTTAACCAGGTTTCTGTGAACACATTAACATGGGATACAAACGAAAGTCTATCAGAATACAATCTAGGGAGCCTACTACTTAAGCCTCTAGCATTCTGATAAGAAATAAGGATAGAGTTAGTTAATTTTTTTGAAGTGGTCTGGTCTGGTCTGGCCTAGAAAGACTTATTCCTATAGGCCGCCTTTTTTTCCTTAGCTTCGAACTCCTTAATAACAACATACTTTGGCCAAAAGCTATCAGAGCATATTATGTTAAAGATCTCGTTAGGGACATTTCTTTAGAAAGATGAAAAATCCCTAGCATAAGAATATTATAATTTTTCTTCTTTTTTTCGGCTTTTGTTTTGCCTTGAATATAGGCAATACAATTACATACAATTAAATATATATAGAAGAGGTTAAGTAAATTTACAGCTGACAGTTGTTTGTTTTTCCTCCTCTCGGGCTTGGGCAAATGCCTTCTCAAATGCCTTGTAACTCTGGTTTAATATCGTTTTGCTTTTAAAATTATACATTTTTGTTGCATAAAGATGAATGCAAATACGCTGAAACGCAGCATTTAGTGGTCGCAACAACATAATGTGATGTTCAGGTTGTTGGAACTAAACATCCAATTTTAAATACTTAAGATTGTTAAAGGTGGGTAAAATAAGGTTTTTATACACATAGGTTAAAAGGGTATTATAGTCTAATGCCTACCGAAAATGAATGTTACAGGCAAAATGAAACATTTCCAACACAATAAGGTATATATATATTGCTGATCAGCATCATCAGGCTCTTCGATCTAGCCTTGTCCGTCCATCCGTCTCACAGTGAAGCACACTCTACTGTAGCTATCTTACTTCCTAATTAAATATTTATAGAGAATCTGTTAATTTAAACCACTTAAACAATTTTTCCAGTTAATTAAATTTTTCTATGCGGGAGGTAGAAAATGTCGAATCTTTTTAGCTAGACTAGACCTTGGCTAAATTGTTTTCGTTATTGTGTAGTCTGTCGATATATCTGTTAAAAATATATTTTAGTTATTTTATTTATCTTTTCTTTTTGTTTCTTTCTTTCTTTTCTGTTTAAATCATAATGTATATTTGCATTATATACAAAAAAAGAGCGTTGACAATTTGTCTCAGTGTTTTTGATTCGCAACGCTTAATATTTAAGTATCTAGTTGTTCCCCAAAGTTGAAAAGCGTTTTTCCACAGGTCTTTTGTAGAATTGCTGAGCCGTTAAGAGTGCCATTTGGGCAGCTACCTGGCCCGGAAGGCCAGTTAGGAAGTTATTTAGACAGATTTCAGAGATTTTAATTTTGCAGCGCAGCAACCAGGCTTCAATTAGACGGACATTGCAGACATTGCAGGAGTTGGGCAGCTTCATCTCTAGATGAGCTGTACTATCAGCATATGTTGCAACTGTGCAAACTGTGTTGCAAACTAAAAACTTGAATCTTAACTATGCAAGGAAAAATTCTGGCAGCACGCCAGTAGTTCGTTTCCTTGCGAACTTTGTCCTATCACGCCTACTTACACCTAACCCTAACAAGCACGTGCTTGGTGTCACAAGGGGCACTTGGTTCAAGAATGTAAGTTTGTTACGGCCATTTCAGCCGTGTATATGGTATAAAGAACTGGTCCCAGTAATCTAACGGAACAATCAAATAAAACCACTTTGTAGGTTTCATAAAGGCGATTATCCCATTTGTTCAGATCGGATGAGATAAAGTTTCGTATCGCCGAATCGAAAATTGCCAATATAATTTGCATTCTAATGGGGTCTTGAGGTCACGCGCCGGACAAAATTATGGCCACGTGGGAAATCGGACAGATTGCAGGATTGGAAGCGGGTCACCCAGATCAGATATAGCTACAGCTACTATATAGCTACTGATACCCTTGTACTCCTTCCCTCTTTTCGCCCCGCCTCCGATTGATTCTCAGAAATTGTGAAATCTCTGAGCGGGCGCTAATCGCCAGCAAATCAATTTTAATTGTTATTGCGACTATTTGTACAATTGTTTACAACCACAGCGGAATTCGCTGCCTATAATTTTATAACATATGCATGCAGAGAGTGACAAAATCGGGGGTGTAGGTGTTGCCACTACCTAGTGTTCTTTGTCTTTTTTTCCAGCAGCATATTTGTCACATTTTGTTTATTTTCGATTTGAAATCTCTCCTTACATTTCATTTTCGTTTTATTTTTAAATGATTAATTGATGAAAATGATTGAAGTGCGGTTAATGATTTGTTTTGAAATCGCAATCCTAATCGGACTATATAGATGGTACTCACCCTAGTACTATGTATACATACATTTGCGGTCAAAGCCATAGCACTGGAGAAATACCCGGTTTCTTTTCTTGTTGCTTGAAAAATACTAATAAAGCTCCTAAAATCAATAAAATCAAATTAAAAGGGTGCATACCCTTGTATTAAGGGTGCACTAATTTCCCAACTAGTTACAGCTCTGCTTTCTCATGGCTGTCTCCGAAACTGCTGCATATGTACATATTTATTCCGATAAAACAAAGCTGAAAAATAGGCAAATAGGCATGTTAATCGATTTAAAACCGATCATTAAATAAAGAGTAATAGACTACTTGTATAAAATGTATTATTAAAAATATTACAAAATTAAGTAATTAAATTATGTAATAGTCGCAAATATAAAATTATAGTAAGCCTTACCTAGCCTAGTTCTCTGTAAATAATTTTAAGGATTAATATTGTTTGCAATGAGAGGACTACTTACCATAAAAAAGTCTGTAGGAAGAGGATTAACTTAATTAAAATCTGTAGGCAGTGTTTTTTGCCCGCAGCTGTGGCTTATAGTGGAAGTGTGGCATATAGTAAACACAATTCTGTTTACAAGTCTGGGAACCACGCGCCGTTCAAGTGATTCCGCTGCTGGTTTCCATTTCAGTTTCAACTTCTGTCTCGGTTTCATGGGAAATGGGAAATGGAAAGCTCGCCATGCCGCCGGGTTAAAGGTCACCATAATACACACGTTTTTGGGGGTGCAATGTCCCCGCCTCGAGGGGGGGAGGGTGTACAAGGTCACCAGCCGGCCAGACGGAGTGCAGACAGGTCCCGATTCCGAACGAAGTGGTTCCGATTCCACGGAGTGTAGGAGCAGGAGTCCGGCTACGGATGGGTGCGAGTGCGGGTTCGGGTCCGGGAGATTACAGATGACTCTACTTGGTACTGGCAAATGGGCTTTGTGGGTCAGCGGTTCCTCAATTCATTGACCAATCGAGCCTTGAAATAAGTAGTTGGCGTAAACAATAAGATTTTCTGCCTATTCTGCCTATTCATGGGGTTTTACTTACAGCAATTAGCTCTGCATATACTATTAAATATTGTAATTAACCAAATTAGTTTTTAAGTAAATGCAAAGAATATAGAAGCACATACTGTTGTGTATTATATTTTTGAGTTTTATATTTTGTTGTATTGAACATTAAAAGTATATAAACATAACATATAGAATAAATATATAACATTATTTAATGCAATACAGGTTCAGTAATTAACAGTAATTGAGATTTTATGTATTATGTACTACTTATTACTTGCATTTATGCTTGGCTGATTGGGTAACCTTAATTTATAGGAATTAATTTGCACTCTCTTACTAAACTAAGTTCAAGGTTCATTTTAGGTGGGTTCAGGTTCAGGTTCAATTCAAGTTCAAGCACTGGCATTGACATCGGCGGCGTTTTGTGGGCCAGACGTTGACCTTGAGACCATCTTAACCGATTGCAGTTCATTGGCAGCCGGCAAACGCCGCCAACCACCCACCACCACCACCCAATGAACACCGAGCACCGAAGGCCACATGAGGGAGCAAGCCCCAAAAAAATGTGTGTCTATGCCCGCTTGCTGGCTGCCTTTTCTCTTGATTGTTACTCTTTGCTCTTGCCTCTTTTTTCAGCACCCCCAAAGCCACCCCCGGCAACAATGTGGTGCTCTTATTTTTTGGGGTCGTTCGGCGACAGTTTATTGACATCGGGCGATAATTTCGAGTGTTTCTTTTTTCACAACAAAAATGAGCAAAATTAAGAGGAATATATACAAAAGAATCTTGAATACTTAAATTCAAGTGGAACTGGGAATAATGTGCAAAGGTATGTATGTATATATGTGCTCCCCCATAAGAAATAAAACGGGGGAGAAACAAGAAGGAATACTTGAGTGAATTAATTGGTAAATCACTTGGAGGCACACGAAATCATTTAAGAGCTTCATTATTGTATTAAGTTCAGAAAAATGATGGTAAGGCACTAGCTAACACATCCCTTGATGTAATTAGTTTTGTGTTATTTCTAAAAACTCATATAAATGAATTATTTAGTAAGATCTTACTACTAATAATTCGTATAAGCGGTAGAACGCACCCAATATATATAAGAGTTTATTTGCTTAAGTCTATAGACATTTCTACACACTGCGTTGTAATGATACATTTATTTTTTGTAGACATCATAAATTGCCTAAGCTAAAAATTTTAGTCTTAACTAACTTAGTACGCTGGCAAGCAAACATTTAGGCAGCCCGCCAGTAGTTTCCCCTCCAACTGTACCTATACTTTCTCCTATTGCGCCTACTAACACCTCACCCTAACAAGCACGTGCTTAGTGTCCCAAGGGCCACTTGAGGGTACTGATCGTAGTGAACCAACGGCCACAACAAAATATTTATGGGCCTCAGATCTATTTCATAGTTATAAGCAAAAATTGTTAGTAAAGTCATTTATTTTTATTTTCATACAAAAATATACTACGAGTATGTTTACCTACTATAGTAGGTAACAATAGGTATTGTTTTTTATTACTCGACTTATACACAATTGTTAAATGTGAATTGACTTATGCTTTTTTCACCCACCAAGAAAAGGAATCTCTTGTTTTTCTGAAACGATTATAAATGTTAATTGTCGTAATGTTATTATTTTACAAATTCTTCTTTTACAACGGTTCATTTATTGTTTCCCAAAATGGCAACCTAGGCAACCAAGAGGAAATGTATTTATTCAAATATTTCTTAATTAATTATGTACTTTGTATGAAACTTTTTAGAAGAATTATGAACTTGTGTTAATATATATATATTTTTATAACTTCTAAGAAGGAAATCGGACGCAGGGGAATTTCGATAAAGAAGTTAGATTCAAGGAACTTTCAGTTATATTGCAAAGTTCACTTCGCTAGAATGGCAATTGTTGAATTGTTTTTTTGTTGTTTTTGTTTTTTTTTTGCATATATGTACATTACGATTGCAGACTGTTGTCGTCGATGTCGTCTAGGCGTTTGGTATCAACAACAAACACCAGAGCGAGACTGAGGCACCTCCTTCACGCTTCTGGGTCAATAATCTGCGTCTGAGCTGATGTGGCTTCGTGTTCGGTTCTGGGTTCTGGGCTATAGCCATAGCTATAGCTATATAGATGGACTGTTGATTGCCACACATGTCAATCAATGAAGATCCAATTTTAGCACAAGTAAACAATATTCGCTCGATCGCTCCTGGGCCGCCCCCTCGTCGCCTTGGGGCGACGAATGGACAGATTTGTGGCGCCTCCCACAGGCCGCTTATCTCGGTCCCTGGCTAGAGGAAAAAAACCAAGAAACTGCTCTTGTTTTACCCGCGTTGATGACTTCTCATCGATTATTCATCGGTATATATCGAATTATAGATTCAAGTTGTGGATAGCTTCAATATATGTATTATATGGTAGGCTTTACCTTTCTTGAAGTTTTACGATTCACGATTCACGATTTACGATTCGATTTTTTGTTGACAAATACCAAATATCCAACCATTTACCCATCGGTTGTCGATCCAGTCCGATTTGATTCGTTGACCCTGACGTAAAGCGCCTCCCGTGTGAAACTTCCCACCTTGGACTCTGGACCGCGTTGCGTATTGCTCATGGCGCCGAGTTTCCTTCACTACCTCCTGCTATCGCCAGTGACACTTCGTCCAAATCAACCAACAACAATCTGCCCCTCCTCGCCATCTTGACTTCTTGGTGTCTCCCAAAACAACAGATGACAAGAACACAGAAAAAAATGACATCCATAACTTAGATTCGATCGATTTCCCACCCTTCAAATTTCAATTGTCTAAATTGTAGCCAAGGAAGTCGGATTCTTGAAAGCACTTAAAGACATTTTTAACTGTAATCTTCGATTTATAATATTTATTGAGCTTAACATCTTTGATATCCAAGAGACTTAATTTATTTTTTGGTTCATCTGGAATTTTTATAGCTTATTTTCGAATTCAACCCTCTTTAATTATTGTTTTCAAGAGAATATTTGGAGGCTCCGAGTCAAAAAATTTGTGTATATATATAATATGTACAAATATGTATTATTATTTTAGACAATACTGTTATTGTTTTCAGAGCGGCTACTAAAATCGCTTCGGTTTCATAACCAATTAAAAAAGTGACCAAAAGCATACTAACATTACGGAAAAGAATTTACAATCAACTTGGGAACGTAACAATTGTATTGTATATTTCTGAACAGCTGTTCAATTGATTCTATAATTATATTATATCTGTTATTATAATATAATTCTAGAATCACGATAATATTTAATACAAATAAATATACACAGAATTAGGTAGCTAGGTGCCCCTGGAACGGATTTTAAACACCTAATTATTTCTGTACATATTAGCCCGATATATTAAATTATTGATCCCCTAATATCAGTTATTAGGCATTATAGATTTAAAAGGAGTGCCAGCTTTAAGCTGGTTAAACCAAAATTAAAGACATCGATAATTGCAGAATCTTTACTATTGTTTATTATTATTCTCAGTACAAGCCTTGGCTTATCTCGAACGATGACTTAGAGCACACTCTAGGCACTAATTCTCTGTAGCAGACTCTCTGTTTTTCTCTCTGTTGCTGTTGTCTCTGTTGTCTTTATCGGCGAAGAGCGAGATTAATGCTAAAAATAGGGATCTTTTATTTTGAGTCGAAACTAGATCACGTCGAATTCACGTTGTCGTTGTTTACGGATTTTTCAGTGACGGACGAATGGACAAGCAGACGGGCAGCGTAACGCCTCCATAACGCCCCGTCTCAGAAGCTGTGTCAGTTGGGCTGTCCCATTAGCTTCTGTTCTTCAACGGCTGCAGTCGCAGTCGCAGTCACGGCAGCGCCAGCGGCGGCAGCAACAAAAACATCAACAAGCTTATCACGTCTGGCATTATCTATAAGCCAAGCCCAAGACCCCGGACTGTGTCTGTATGTAGGGTATATCACTGGGCGTGTAAGCATGCATATACATACATATACATGGGCATACATATACATATATACAGCTTTGTTTCCAAAAACTCATCTCGAAATCTCAGCACGAAGTAATGTAATCCCTTTAGAAGGCATTTTTGCGCGACTTAATTAGCTTTACCTACATAATTCCAAAACCTATCATTGCATACTTTTAGTGATTTCCGTTTGTGAGAAATTGAATGAAGTGCTTGGTAATGAGACAAAAAAATACAACAATTTTCGGTAGTAGTACTTATAGCTATGAATACACACACTACTATTTAACAGTAAAACCGATAGATTTATCTACTACATGACAATGGAACACCTGTGCTTTAATTTGCCAAGAGCGAGAGACCTTTGCCGAAGTCACACAAATGTCAATAGCGTGCGTGTGTCGGCAGAGCGTCAGCAGAGAAATTCGCTGACCCGCGAAATAGGGCCGCACGGACCACTATTTAAAATCAGTTCAAAATTACTTGCCAACCTTACTACATATGAGTTAATATAATAATATATAATATAATAATATAATATAAATATCTAATATACTTATCAATGAAAGACGTGATCTCAAGACAGTTTCCGGATCTCTGTTTAATGTTGTTTGTTGTTGTTGTTTTATGATCAAAACAATTAAGACAACAATTAAGTCAATCGACTACGTTCGGTAGTCTTTCGCTGTCCATAAACGCATTATTAAATAAAAAAAATTTGTTAGATGCAGTTTTGTTGTAAAAATCGGACAAAATTTACGAACACGAGTATTTATTACCTATTTTTCATACCACACGCCCATTGTATCTGCTGTGAAGCATGAAGGTATGATAGTTAAAGAATAAATGTATTATAAATGATAACTAGAATATCATCTGTATCTTTACATGGGCCCGAATGCCAAAAAAATACGGAGAAAAAGGCATTATGTTATCAAAAACAATTCTCTTGGTATTTGAATTAAAAAATATTTTATATTTATTTAGAAAGGAATTTAAAAAGCGAACACTGTTCAGGCTTGTGGGGAATACCAATTAATATAATAAAAATATCAAGTGCAACATATTTTTTTTTATGAAGAACGAAATGTGTTGTATGGGTGGTATTATTATTTCCATATTACGTGGTTCAGGCTTATTAATTATATTTAATATACGCTTTATAACATTTAAGTTTGTTTGTATATATTTTCTATGCAAAAGCGAGAAATACGCTCGAAAATGGACGCATATAGTGATGTAACCTCTTAAAATATTAAGCATATCCTTCTTTCTGTTGCACTTTGGGAATTCGACCAATTTTTTTTAATTAAATGTAATTTTAAAAGGTACCAATTACATTTTTTTAGTTTTATTGTAATAAGAATCCATCAAGCTGTTTTAAAGCTTACATTCAAATCAATAACTCCGCAATAAAAGATCGTAAATCAGAAAAAGTTGAAATGAATATTTATTCTTAAGCTATGTTTTTTGTGTTAATACTAATAATTTGCTTGATATGTGCGTCCATTTCTTACAATTTGCAAACGTAGAAATGATGTTTACGTGTGGGTTTAAGAAATAAACATTGAATTAAACTTTGAATTGAGTTTAGAACAAATAATCAACTGTTTTATTTTTGGTTCGATTAATTATGATTATGATTCTCCGATAATGATGAAATGTTCTATACTGTATTGAAAGCAAATAAATAAAGTTTTATGCAGCTATATTAAATTGTAGCCTATATTTTCTATAAAAGCTACAGGATATCGTTTTTTGCTCCGAAAATTTTTTTTCAGAATTGAACGAGCTATTAATTTATGTTTTCAAAAAAACGGTAAAATTACCCATATACCATGGATTAACTCTAATAGTAACTTACCTAATTAAGTCCGCTTTTAGATGAGAAAACTATATTTGACCGAGCAACTTAGCCATGATATTTACTTCAGTCCAGGTACCACGAAGCTGAGCCCTTTACTGGAACTGCTTTAGTTATATCGACAAATTCGTTGGAAGCACACGTAAAATGAAATAATGAGGAACGGTCAGTAGTCTCCAAATTTAAAAAAATTATTTTTATTATTTCGACTTCAAAATTTTCCTACTACAAATTTACGAGTTTACCTAAATTATGTCGAGAGTGATGCAATCAAAGGGAAAACCCCTTCTCTTGAATTTCCGAGCCGTGCGGGACCTGTCTGCCACGCTGCTGGCCCCGATGCGCACTCAGTTCCACCACAGGGACCCGGAGTCCTACCCCAAGATGGAGCCGCGCCCCGACATAAAGAAGTTGGATATGCCGGACAAATCCAAGGTGTTCGACGCCTGCTGGCAGACGATGCGTCGCACGGAGTTTAAGTGCCGCTCGGACGTAGAGTTCACCATGCCCGCCTTCATCAGCGAGCGCAAGGCATGCCTCTCGGATCCCTGTGCCACCGAGGTGCAGGCCTGGGACCTCACCCACTACAAGCCTTCGGACATGGGTAAACGCCCGTATTCTCGCACGTGGAATGAGTGCGTCGTGAAGTGTCGCAAACGCAAGGCGTCCTGCGTTCACATACCGCCAAACCCTGCTCGGCGGAAGCGCAAGCCCATCAAGACCAGTCACTGTGAGAAGAATGAGTGTGTCCTTGGTAAGCAGGACATCGACCTCAGCGAACCCTGCACGCTAATGAAGCCCTCCAAGTGTCCGCGCTTCAAGATGCCCAACTGCTGTAAGGAGGCACAAGATCCGCCCAAGTGCAGGCGACCCTTCAGGGGGGGCCTTTGCCAAAGGCGGAAGACCAAGTATCCGAGCTTCTCCGAGTGTTATCACGAGCCCATTCCGGAGGTATTGCCCGTAGAGTGCACCTGCCTAAGACTTCCAGCCATCTGTGAGATGTGGAGATACTACCATCGCAAGATGTGATGACATCTGATATCCAATGAGCGGCTCAGGAACTATTTTGAAAATTGTTACTATTTTTTATTAAATACTGACCCACTTAATTATGGTCATATTTTTTTTTTTTTTTTTTTTACCCCGTTGCCCGACTTATGACAAGTGCCGATTCGCAACAGTCAGAAGGAGCTACTTCCGACCCCATAAAGTATATAAACTCTGTATTCAGTATCAGTATTACCAGTCGCGTTCATGTCGGACCTCTAGCTACCAAAATTCCAACTAGTTCTGCGGTTTTTGCAACTTTCTTAAATAGATCAAGTTTGCCCTATTTGTTTTGCCCCACATACTACTCCTAAAAATGAATTCAACCTGAGTAATCTACGACGTAACCAGGTAATAATTTTTGAGCACCGAAATCGTGCGCAAGGCAAATGCTTGTAAGTTGTTATTTGTTAATCGTCACAAAATTGGATATCAGAATATTTTCCAATTTAAGGAGCTGTGGTTGTATTTCCCCTCGTTAAGTGGTGTTTTTATTTGAAATCTACATCAAATCATCAAATAAAAGTTAAAAATTTTGGTTTTAGAATTGTTTGGCGATTTTAAAGCTTATCACATTTCTGCTTAGTAAGTCGTATATAGAAAAGTCGGTAAATATATTAAAAAATAGATAATTTATCGATGCGATATACACATGTACATATGTGCTATAGGTCAATATTGAAACCCAATATAATCGGAAAAGGACACAAATAAAATTGAATACCTATTTTTAGATTTTTTTCTCGGTATTTTAACGTTATAAGCCTAGTACATACTATGTACATCAACGAAAATCGCTTGCGGAATTTCGTACGAAATATGAACATATGCTTATGTACATATATATATCGAGAAGCACTGCGACCAAAAAAAGTAATGAAAATTGTCCAAAAAGTCACAAATGCAAATAAATTCAAGCTCTAACCTGTCTGCTGTAATATTATTTATGTATTAAATATATTTTAATTATTTCGCTCACGGAATCACAGAGGCTTAGTTTTTCGATTTGCTAAAACTTAAGGAAGAATATATATATTATAAATGATGAATGATAAATGATCATCTTTACATGAGCCCAAATGCCAATAAAATACGAATAAAAATGCATTATGTTATCAAAAACAATTATCTTGGTATCAGGATTTGCGAGCTAGGGAGTTAGATCGGGAAGTTTCGCTTTCACGCACACACAATTTTTATATAAAGTTTTCCACTTACAAAATGTTGTCGCTGCTGTTTGCACAAGGCCATATTTGGGATAAACACTACTTATTTGGCTATTTGTTATATTCAAAGAGTTGAGCAAAGTCAAGGCATTGTTTCGAGTGACTATAAAAATGGGTAAGGTGTGTTTTAAAAAACTGCCCAAACTAAGAAAAAATGTTTGTTTAATTTTAAATTTTGTAATTTTATATTTTGATAAAATATTGTAGGGCAAAGTAATTCGCATTGTAAAATAGCTTTTTATCAATATATAACACTTATGTAGCTTAAGTCTTTTAGAAATTATAAGCGCGGGACACGAGCTTTTTTAACTATTTTTCCGGTAGACAAGCGGGTTTTCCCAAAGGTGTTATATCAAAAAAGTTTTTCGCCTTTAACAAAATATAACATATAAGGAAGATATCATGCAGAACGAAAAAGAGACAAACAAGCAAAGAGGAAAACATTTTAATTTAGAAAACGCAGCTAATATCGCGTATTTTTAGTTAAAACACACTACAACAATTTGGAGAACTTTCATACAATATCTTCAATTTTAAAAAAGTCTTTTTCCGCACTTTCACTCTTATTTCTCCGTTCCCGGAAAAGCTTATTGTGCAGTTGTAAAGAGCTTTGCAATACCTTTTGATCGGACTATCGTAGCAGATTTGTCAGTCTACGGCTTTATGTTGCAGTCGTCTTGCGCACCACAGTCACTAGGTGGGCTGCCGTCCACGGTGATGTATGAATGAATCTTCTCACTCACACAAATGCAGGACTGGCATTTATGAAATACTTTGGTTAAGATCGGTTTTCTATTCTCAGCTGCCTCAGATTTTGCTCAAACGATATCCATTCGTGCCGGCGCTATGTATATTTTGTGTTTGTGCAATCCTAAGCGCGTACATTCTGGAGCCAGCGTTAAATGGATTTGTTTTTGTAAGCTAACTAAGTTGATATAACCATATATAAACATAGAAAATCATAAAAGTATACGATAAAACTAAATAAGAAAGACAGAATGAAAGCATGAACATTACATTGCATGCTTGCAAATAATGAACAAACACAAGTGCTTTCTTAAGGGATTGTTTCAATTGAACAATTGCAATTAATTTAACAATAATCAATTATAATTGTTGAATTGAGGGCAAGTGGCTACGAAATATGTACGAAAATGCGAATGTATGTGTTAGAATGTAGGAAATATATAGTTTTTTGGGGCGATTCGAAAGCTGAACTTTGTCGTTACTGTGTTATTAAGAAAAATTAAACTTAACTAGTGCACTTTTCCACTGATGGATTTACTCTAGTTATTGCGCTCGTATTTGACGCTATTATTATTATTATTATTATTATTATTGTTGATGTTGGTGTTGATGACACTATTGTTGTAATTGATTTAGTTGGTGTGTGCTGCACACGCAGCAAACACACGCGAATTTGACCAGCTGCGTGTGTGTACATGCGATGTTTGTGTGTACCTTGCTCAAAGGCGGCCTTATTTATATGATTAACCCATTGTATGTATTATATGTGAATATGTTAGAGTTCCTCCCTTCTAACTAAGAACATTGCAATCTGCAAGCAAGATATTTTTTATAAATTTGAATTTCTCAGATTTTGCGAACTTCTAGGCTTCTCTGTTTGCAAAAACGCATTGAGTTCAAAAGTTGAGTGTTTAAATAATGCTTAATAATGTATTCGAGTCTTCGGCTTTAGTTGTTGATGCTGTATATATACGTATAATGTATTAAATATATACATTTAAGTCGATCTGAGATCATTCGAAAATCATTCGACCTTAAGCAAAAAAGTAATTTATAAGGTAATGGGATACCTCAAAACTTTAAAAAATAAAATTAAATAATTGGATTTAATTTGATTAATGAAATAATTGTGGGAAATTTCTCAATTTATAAAATAAAGCACTATGCGATCTTCGCTTTTTTACTGTTTCGAGAATTTTATTTACATATCAAGAAATGAATCTAACTTGGGGAGCCGAAGTTTATATACCGTTTCAGGTTAATTAGTTTTAATTCAATTAGAGACCGATGGAAGAAACTTTACGTGGGGTGAATAAAATATTAAGAAATAATAGCACCGAACTTGTGCTGGTTTTTAAGATCGTTCCTATTGCAGAATTATAACAATTAATACAAAATGGTTAAATCTTTAAGTAAAGCTTATACTTTTCTTTTTATAATTTCCCGCTCGTTCCTTTGGCAACTATTTAATATAATCGTGCGATTATTATAATTCTCAACAAGGGTATAAAAAAGGCGAAGCTTAACATTGCAAAGTAAAATTGAAATTCTGTATTATGCCTGACATGGAGTGACGGTTTCCGGCCTCTTAGATATATTTCTGCTACTATGCAAGTAGTAAGTCTCTATAGCAAAACGAAAAAAGGTTGTGAAATATATAAAAAAAATCAAACGAAATATCGGATAGATTATAGATCAATATAAATTTTTGCCAGTGTATTTCCATCGCGCACACATTTTACCTGCCTTATGACTGGGAAGCCTTTTGGCTCAGTTAGCTCCTCAGTAGCTCCTTCCTTTATACTTGGCTCTATTGGTTTGGTAATATGGCCGGTCATTTGATGCGTTTATTCAAATCGGTTTTCTTTATTAACGCGGTTTATAATCACTGTAGCTGCCGCACTCGTAGTGACGATAACGATAACTAAATAAATAAAGCAGTAGAGTGAAAAATCTGCTTCGATCGTCCGATCAGAACTCTTTCTATTTCTATTTTGATCGAAAAGTATTTTAAAGTTCTTTGAATCAGCGAATCAGAAAATATTTTGCCTGTGTCGAAGAAACCAGTGCATAACCAAGGAATAAACACTTTAAAATGAATATTTGTACCCGTTTTTATTTTGCAATCAATTAATTTATATTCTGCATGTGCTGGGCGTGAACACATACATACATACATATGTACATATGTACATACATATGTAGATGCTATCAATATTTTATAATTTATAACTTTCTAAACGAAGAACTTGAAGTTGTAGAATTGCAGGAGAATTGTGAGAGCAGGTGCCGTTGGAGACGCGCTGGCCTGCATTAACACACCAGCAAACACTCTGCCCCACGGCGACCCAAAGTTGATTGAATGTGTCATGGCCGGCAAATTGTTTAATTTTAAGCCTTTGTTTGCGTTTGCAATTACGTTTTTTACGTTTTCCTTTTCGCAAGACACTGCTGGACTTTGCTTCGGCCGCTCAATACTCACACAGCTGTCCCCGACCACACATTCCCTCTCGCTTCACCTGCAGTCCGTCCACGTGCTGGGCACATGCAAAGGCAATGACACACACTGGTGCACTCGCTCACACTCGCAATGGGGCGCATTGGCCCACTCTCACTGGCACCGACTCACTGAAGCGCCGCTTGGGGCTTCAAGCTGCGCTGGCGTCGCGGCAACGGTTCTTTTTTCATTCGGCTGTGAAGCAACGAAGAACGTTCTGCGAGCGAGTAGAATTTTCGCAAAATTCGCTAATTCGCCAAGTGCAGCGCAAGAAAGGGGGCGATAATAAGAACAATAACAAAGACAACAACACCAGCAGCAGCCGTTCTAATTATAGACCCCATTGGTTTCTAAAAATAAGCAAACCTACAAACAGGCAAACACAACACACTTGTTGGGGGGACTTGAAGAGCGCCGTCATTCCGAGTAGCGGCCAATCTGCTCTCGCAGATCGCAGCATCAGCAGAGGTAGCAGCAGCAGCAGCAGAGGCAACAACAATAAGGACGAACAGAGCAAGCGCAGCAGCAGAATGAGAGCTGCGCAGCGGTGAAAGAACAGAGTGAGAGTGAGAACTAGAGTGAGAGCGAGCGAGATCTATGGAGAGATAATCGACTCTCCTAAGAAAAGGCAGCTTTACGTTCCAGCATCCAGCGTTCAGCTTCCCAAAAGCGTTTTCAATTCCAAGCCAGTCGCAACGTCGGCGGAATACCGCTATTAAGATTCGCACTCACGGTCCCCCTCTCTGTTACTCCTGCCGCGGCTAAATAAACCCGCCACTCCTCTGCTCCTGCCACAACAAGTCGCGCGATGCACCAACAAGAAACGGCCGCAGCAGCAGAAAACGCAGCAGCAGCCGCAGCAGCAGAAAACGCAGTAGGACACGCAGCCGACGTACGCCGCCAGGCATCGATTGTCGATAGCGAAAGGACTCTAATCGATCTGTAATCGTGATATTTTCCACTTGCTTTTTTTTTGTGCACGTATCAGCAAGTTAAAAAAAAAAATACTACAAATCAATTCATAACCGAAATCGCAACTCAAAAAGCCAATCTAGTAATCCTAGAGCCCACCTAAAAAAAATTACCTGAAACCGATGACGTAGGACGTTTTGTTTTGTTTTTTCGTCAATTAATTGTGATTTTGAAACTGTGTGATTGCAAAAGAAAATCAGCAAATTAGCAAAAAAGAAAGTTCCTTAAGCAAGTGATAATTCGATAGAACTCTATAGACGGAAACAGGAAAAAGGAAGCCAACAAAACTAAATATATACTATATACACGCACTATATAAACCTAAATATACACGTAATATCAACGCTAATACACACATCAAAGGCCTGGATCCTGCACACCTCGAGGACTTCAAAAAAAATAATATATATATATATATATATTCTACAAAAGCACGGAGAAAACAGCATGCCAATGTAAGTATATTAATTTTAGAACGATTAGGGGCAGTCGAAATTCCAAATAACAGATTAAATATTACAGTAAAATACATTCAAATCCCTCCAAAGTATACTCGCAGAAATATCACAATAACTCGAGAAGTACTCAAAGATTCAAAAATAAGTTCATGGTAAGCAATTCCTTATCAGGTTGTTTTCAATTTAAGAAAAAAAAGCGACAGAAAAACAAAAGCTTTAATATGTAGACGTCTTCCGTATATTATTATATTATTCGAGCTTCAATGAGCAATAATAAGGAATAGGGGGATCTTTTCCCTAATAAGTACTCTTACGAACCCTATCGATATCTTTTTCTGGGGATAAAAACAAACAAACTAACCGAAATGCTGACAGATTTATAAATAGAGCCACCAGATCCATTTATGTACAATTTGTATATATCACTTACGCGTCGCCGAGAAGAGCTGCCAGGGAAAGCGAAAGCGACCAAAGTGGAAAAACATTGAACCACATATAGTACTATATATAGAGTGTGGCTGGAAACAGAGTTTCCTAAGAAGAGGCGAGTCATGAAGACAAACAATAACAAAAACAAAGCCACACTACTCCGCCGGCTTCTGATTGTATGTATAAAAAGAACTCATGTTCCAAATGATAAGCGCGGAGCAGCAAGCCGTGGGTTTATTTTTAAACACATCTGAAGTTTATGTAAATATTTCCTGGCCCAGCCTCAGCCCCAGCCGCAGACTCAGGCCCAGGCCCAGGCCCAGGCCCAGGCCTGGGGCCCAGTCTCAGACGCAAACAAAAACAGAGTCGAATGGCATCTGAAATGGAAAATACAATAATATTTGACGCTGATAACAGCCGCTGCGACCAAGAGCCGCCAGGCGTCGCGTGTGTTGAATGCGGAAGAGAGGCTCTACTACAGCGAATGAAGTTATTATCATCCAGATTATCTACTCTTAGTCAAAAGTTCTTCTCAAAGGTGATCTATGGTTACGATTACGGGAAGCCCTACCATAATCCTTTCCGAACACCTGGGGATGTCATTAAAGCATATAATAGGAAAATAACTTCAATTAATACATGCTACAAGAATACTTGTAACGTGGTCTTTATTTGAGCTTTAGACATGAACAACTTACAGACTTCCCTCAAAGAAGCTAGCCATTATACAGGAGTATGGTTAAAACATATGCTTCCACCAGTCAAATTAATTATTTAAGACCGTTAGGTACTATAAAAAGTCACGTTTAATGCTTTTTGATCTCTCTGAATACTTTTAGATGATTCCCGCGGTGCCAACGTCAAGACTCCTGCTTCTATTGACCACCGTCATCACCGTGCTGGCTCTGATGGGGAGCTGGGTGCCCCAAGTAGGTGCTGTTCCAGTGGTGACGCCCAGTCCTGATTCCACCGATACTGGTGGCGTCCAGGCAAGACGGCGCTTATGCTCTGCCGAATTGACCGACTTCATCCAGTTGTTGTGCCACGGCAAAACATTGTCCTACAGAGATATCTATCGTGAGTGAAATATCTATATAATCCCACTGGATATCGACAATAATCCAACAATTTATCCAACAGCCAATAGCTTTGAGAAGCGCAGGAAGCGACAATCGTTTAATATTGTCGATCAGTGCTGCAAGGAGCCCTGCACAATAGCGGAGATATTACAAATCTGTTCGTCTTAGAAAATATATAGACAGATGGGGCTTACATACACTCCCTGCCTCCGCAGCACCAATTCCACCGCTCCGCACGGGCTCAGTCATCTTTCGTAACCCTTAAAAGAAAAAGAAACAGCAAGAGCAGAAACCGTAGCAGCAGTCTCCCATTAGAGTTAAACTTATTATATTTTACTAATTTAAACTTTTCACTAACTCAATTCTGTACAATAAAAACAAATTTGAAATGAAAGATGCGCAAATGCAAATGCTAGTTTTCCGTTAAATAATGTAACCCAATTCAAGGGAATCAGGCATTCAGGAGGACTAAGGCCACTCGCTTGAGTCCCCAATTGGATTCACAGACTATCAAACAACGCCTCGTAGTGGCTTTAACTGAATTAGGAGCAAGTTACCGAGACAAGTCCTCCCTTTTTCCTATATGCCCTTCCATTAGATCCATCCATTATTGGTTCTATATACATACATACATACGTATGTAAGCAAAGTTTATTCAGAATGACGCACAACCAGATTGTAAGAAGTTTGAGTAAGGGTTGTTCGGGTCATTCTTCATCGACAACGTTTGTTCATTCAATATGCATGGCATTCGGCCAGCCACCCCCAATTTAAATTGAAGAAATTAGATTATAAACTATGACGATGATGATTTTAATTATGGTGCAAGTCAGTCGCACATAGGAGTATCCTTTAATCCTGCAGGTCTCTATCGAGCCACCACGGTTCGGTTGCAAAAACAAAAGAATAAGATAAATCGAAAACTTTGGCATCGGTCAATTTTTGTATCAAGCTCATTCCATTCCCCTAAATTCCCCATATTTAATCTAATGAATCGGTATATCTGGCTTTATCTGTCAATTTGGTGATTTTTGATTTTAATACAAATAATGTCCGACTAAAAATAAGTTCACAAAATATGTGATCCATTCGGATTTACTGGCACTGAGCACTTAAAGAAAAAAGGTTTCCGAAAGTTATTCAGTAATGGAGCCAAGATTAAGTGGATATAGAATTTTCGGCGTACATTGGAAATTTTAAATTTGTTTTTTGCTCGGCCTTTCAGCACATCCTATGCCTCACTGCTTACTGGAGCCCTCGCTGAAGATTCCTTCGGAATCCCAAGACGACTTCTGTTTGCCTTCTGTGTTAGAGGACAATTTTTCCGGCAACTGGATATCGCGAATGTCATTTGGCACGACATCCTTGGCATTCGACTTGACTTCAACTACTTCGGATTCAATTTTCTTCGGTTTCTCTGACAAAATCTGGTTTGTGGGCAGCACTTTCTGGTCTTGATAGGTTTTCTAAAGAAGATGCAAAAAAAGAATTGGAAGTCGTTGTAGCACAGAGCAGATATAGCAAACTCTACAGCTTAAGTTAAGAGAAGTGGCGAACGAAGAATGTTTTTTTTTTTTGGTTACACATTTAGAGAGTTTTGCACCCTTTCTTTCAGTGTTCTCACAGTTGAGCTGTCCTTAGCTATATATTAAGAGACTTTCTTACCATAAGACTATTCACTAGCATCTTGGCAGTATCCATGATGGTCTTGTCTCTGGCCAGGGTTTGACACATTCCCTTAAGATGATCTATCCACTGAAACATTTTATTATTGGCCATGGTGAAAGAGACTATACAAGCGTTTTTGATGGGCTTGGGAATTAAAACTTAATTTCGAAACTTTATTCGTAGAAAAGTCAAGAAAATTGTATGAGAATATTTAATAAATACTAGCCACTGAACTGTGTGTGATCTGATGCCCGACAAGTTTTGTTCTGAGCTAAAAACTACAGGGCAGGACTATACCACTTTGACAGTTCCATTTGTTCGATTCATGGACTACTTAGTAGTATACAAGAAAATGAAAATGAAAAAAGGGATTGATTGATCATAGTTGCCTGGTTTCAGCAGCTTAGTTTAGTTTAAATTTAGTTTAAATGTTGAGTATAAACATAGTTTGTTTTCATAACAGCAGCAACACGGTCAACACCTTAACTTTTTAAATGGCTTAAAATTATTTTCGTTGCTTGATTTTCGCTTCACACCTAATACTCCTCGTATGAGCCGGTAACATAAATCCATCCTCAGTCGCATACAAGAGCGCTAAAAGCATTCGTTTAACAGGCTTTCCGCGGCTTGGCAAATAATCTCAATGTCGCCGAATTTAGAATTTTGAAAATCGTGCAAATTCTTCAATATAACTAGAAAATATTTATTTAATTTAGTTAGTACATATTAGTAAGATTAAGAAGTAAGGACTACGGTCTCACCTTTGGCGGTATTTTTTCCTGGCTTTTGATATTATATTTATCATATGTGTTATAGTCAACTGTGTGAATTTTTCAGGGCTAGAAATACATAAAGAATGCAATTTGATAATGGGAAATTACAAAGGATACTTGGAATGCTGGCAAACTTCAAGGGAGCAATATACGACAATTGGCGAAGGACGACTCCTCGGTCGGGGCAGAGGTCAACTTTTGTGCCACAACGAAAAAACAACATGGAATGGCAGGGAGTCGAAGGTAAGCATTAACAAAACTAAACAAACTTTGCCTCTTAGGTCTTGGAGTTTCCGGGTTCACGGTGCCACTCCACATTCCCGCCCCAGTTGCCATTTCTCATCCCCATTCCAACTCTCCTTCCCGTCAACCTCAACATTGATTGAGCGAAGCCACGGTACATTAGCTAAATCTTACAGAAAATTTCGCACTACATACAAGGATTTCCAGCTCCTTATCAACCTATTTCCTGTCCGTCCACCAGTTCATGGGGTTGCAACAGTATCAGAAATATTCTTACAGTTTGATTATAGAAGGTTTGATTATAATGTTAGGCTTAAGTTCTGGAGATTTTGACTTTTGGGCTAGAGAATTGGTTCATTGTTTGATAATACCAAGCTCCAGATTGATCGTATAATTTCGCTATTTTTGCATAAAATACAAATCTTATATACTCCTATAACAGCAGATTTCATCCTTAATCATATTGCAGGGACTAGCGGTCTATAAAAACATTATAGCTTCTTTAAATATATAATTGTAATATAATTACCTTTAAAATACTTATGATTATTTCTCAATGTGTAGTTAGGCAATGGCTATTGTTGTAGTATCAACAACGAAGTCTTATAAGGACTCGGTTCAACCTCTGAAGGGAACACAACAGTACAGTACAAGAAAATCGCAGCCATCTCAGGCAAGAGCTCAGAGCTTTGGAATCTACTGTTTGGTAGACAAAGATGACTCAACAAAAGACCAAGGAATGTAATGCAACAAGAAGGGAATTCATCAGAACTTAATATTGCAGGACTCAAACGTGGACAACAGGAAAGGAAGAAAAAATATAATTGAAAGCCAAAAACGCACAAATTTATTTTAAATTTTCCTATTAAATGGCGGGATCCCCTCTACAATTTATGCGACATAAAGTTCCAGGGGATACACACAATGCCGTCGGTGGGCACTGACCAATAGTTGGTTATGTGGAGACTGAGACCACGACAGGATTTAACGCCACTTTGCAGTAGATGCTGCAGAGCCAGCACCATCTTGTCCGGCGTTACCGAATCGTCCTTGCTGAGTCGCTGCAGGTCGAGCTCATTCTGACACTGTCGCCACAACTTGCGCTCCACCTCGATGTCCCTGCGATACCGACTGACCCTGCCACTGGCCACGTCCAGATTGCGGCAGATGAACGCCACGAGATCGGGCCCCGGACAGGAGGCGGGGGCCAGGAACAGGCCCGTCTGGCTAACCTTCGGTGCATCGCTGTCGGCCATGACAACAAGCTGGTGATTTTGCAGCGTTGGCGGTAACTTCCTCACACTCTCCTCCAGCTTTAGGTGCTCGCTAACCGCTCGGATTATGCGCCTCAGACTGTCGGCATAGGCTCGGGCCTCACATCCTGGCTCCGTGGCCCGCCGGCGCTCTATTTGGATGCCAAGGAGGATGGCGGAGAGGGCCTTCTCGTAGAGCGGCACCAGACGCAACTGCTCCTCGTGCAGCCGCATTTGCTCCGAGAGAAATCCCAGCCAACTGGCGGGAGAGTCACCGGAGAAGAGCATTACGTCGCCCTTCAAACTGATTCCGGTGTAGGGGGCAAATACCACGAATCGATTGGCCAAAACTTGCAGCTGTGTTTTTACCGCCGAATCCAAGGTTACCAGATCCTGCAAGTTCCGCAGGCAATCGTGATAGCGCTCCATATTGCAGCCGCAGTCGTAGCGAGTGCCGCGAATGCCGAGCGATTGGACTAGGAAGCGTTCCATGACGTCGATTTTGGCGCGAAGGGCTGTGATCTCGGCGCCCTGTGCACGGTCCAAGGCCTGACGCATCCAGATGTCCAGAGAGTGCTCCACCTCCGGCTTCAGGAACTCCGTATTGGCAATTTTAAATTGAATCCTTTGACTTTCGTGCCGTTGAGGAGGTCTCACTCGTTGCCGTTCTGGTTTCGGCCGCCTCAGTACTTTCTCCAGCTCTTTCACCGCCTTTTTATCCTGAAAAGTCTGTTATCTTTGTAGTAGGTATGTGTAAATATTCCTCCAGATTTCATTGCTTTTTTACCTGCTTTACTTGCTTCTGTCCCTGATCCTGTTCCCTCTCTTTAGACAGCAGCTTGCAAGACTGCAGTATGCCCCGGATCACGGCTGTGGGATCTAACAGACTCCGGTCCACTTGCACCCGCACCAGGTGACTTACCACTTGACCCCCACCAACGGATGCCGCCTCATCCGGAACGGAATACATGTAGAACTCCAGCTGGCCGTCTGCTGGGAGGGAGCTAACGCCGGACTGTCCTGCCAGGGATTCTAAATGGGAGCTGAGCTGGCGTAGAGACTTCTCGTTAAGGCGCTGCTCTTCCACCGGTGTCCGCTCTGCCAAATGATGATTCGGCTTGATTGCCAAATAGAAGGGACGCAGGGCAGCCACCAGGTCGCTGCTCAGCATTCGGAGGCAGCAGCAGGTGGCGACAAGACAGCGGCCAGAATGACGCGTTAAGCCACTCAATGAGGCCATCTTCGTTGCGGCCAGATCGTGTTAATTTGGAAATTATCAAAACTGTGCTCGCTCACTCGCTCGCCGCCCGTTTTATTTGCCTCTGACAAATTTAGCTATTAATTTGGAATGATCATTGACATTTCAGATGCCTGACAAGAGCATACGTACGAGCATTATACAATCTTGCGAGCAAACAAAAAGGGTTTCCCGAAAACCATTTCGACGATCGAGTAAACGACGAGCAAAGCGTCGAATAAAGACGACAAAAAGAGCGAAACAACGAGTTAAGACAATGATTCCCGTAGGAAACATCACAAGCTCCTTCAAGTATATATGTATATTCTTGTTTAAAAAAATCGGTCAGCGCCGGTAAAGCAAGCAACAGCCTTAACAAGTTTCTATAGATGTTAACTTTCTCCCCCAATTATGGACAATTCCTCCATAACTAAAAAAAATTATTTAAAAAGATTACACATTAATAAAAATGTCAATTGTAAAAGCAGCTGAAGTAACAGCAAGTAACACGACTTGTCGACCGCAGTGAAAAACTGATTTTAAGCAGTTTCCTCCACTAGTAAGCAGAAACTAGACCCAATTCCCATAGGTTGAATCTTCCAACCTATGTGGGTTGAATTACACTAAAACTGCAGTCCATGTATTTTGTGGTTTTGTTGGTATGGACTTGGTGATATTGTATGATATGATAATTTATATCAGACAAGACAACAAATCCAAGGGAGGGAGCAACAGCGCAGCGAGACAAAAAAAAGGGACAATCCCCATCACCGCGACCCGTCGCAGTCGTGAAGCAGGTATAATGTGTGCGCGAAGGGACTCACTGCCAAAAACTTAAAAATATCGCATTGAAAATTAGAAACTTTCAATTTATTTTTTTTTATTTTTTTTTTAACGATGTATATTTATTTTATTTATTTAAACTGTGTACTGCTACTTTAATTTCTTCAGTCACTTTCCTCTATTTTTTAGTGCCCTTCTAAGAAGAACGACAAAAGAACAAATCACAATATTTCACCCAGTGCGCACTGGTCCCAATGCCCAATATTTTTGCAAAAATCCATTTTTTTGTTTTTAAGTTCCAAAGAAAAAATAAAAATAAATAAGAATATAATTCTTAGAATAATATACGTTGCATTTAAAAATCACAATTTCGTTACTGAAATTGCAGCCCTGCTAAATTTGGTGGCCCTGAAAGTCAGCTTCTCGTTGACCAGAAATGCTGACTTTTTGGCGTGCTAAATAAAAGCCCATTTTAAAGTAAGATTGCAAAAGTTCTACTTAACATTTTAAAACAAAGTAAAATGGAAAATATTAGTGGAGGCATGTACAATTTAAAAGCTTAATGCAATATTTGTTTAATGTAATTTGTCTTTGTGTATATGTGCTTTTGTAGAGTTGTAAATTTAACAATTTTAACCCAGCACTTTTCGTGTTTCGTGGAACAAAAGTAGGTTGGATTGTGCCGGATTATAAAAGCTATTAATGCAGTTTTGTTCTTCCATTTATTTATAATACGATTACATTAACCTCTTTTGCTCGTTTTTGCTCCATTTTACAAAAAAAAAAAACTTCTTGCTAGACAACATAGTCCTATGTTATGCAGAAATGCTAGAGTATTGGTTGGCACATGAACGCGATACCGAAAGCCTTTACAACTTTGTGTTGCAGCATTGAATTGGAAACTTATAGCAAAATATAGAGGATCCTTTGAAGAAAAGGATTAAGAACTTTGTTGCTTATGTTGATGCTGGAATAAAAAAATGCTTTCGGATAGTTCCAAGGTATAAGGCGCAGAAAGAAAGTTTTCTTGTATTACGTTTTCAAGCAAAATTTCAGCCATCAGACTATATATTAAAGAATCCCCCAATAGTGGAGGACGGCCACGATTAAGCTATGATGAAGGACGTTCTCGATTAAAGCATAGATTAGCTTGCGAAGTTTCAGCAGAAAATGATAATGATTTTATTAATTAATAATAATTATTTTAATAGCAATTTCAAGCCACTTTGAAATTGATGCTTCAAAATTTAAAAGTTTCTGCGCAAAAACTGCATTTTTATATATAGAGAAATATCCCTGGAACCCAATGTCAGCTACTGTACATAAAGTACTAGCTCATGGGGCCCAGATCGTTGCCGCATCGTCCCTTCCACTTGGTTGCCTAGGCGAAAATGCATCCGAAGCTCGGAACAAAATTTATAAAAATGATAGACGTTCGCATGCAAGACAAAATAGTCGCTTAAACACCATTACTGACGTTTTTTGTAGAGCAGTTGATTCATCAGATCAAGGAAAGAGGAAAGGAAAGAGTAAATCAAAACAAAAAACGCAGCAGTTACCCATTAGAAGTTATTAATCTTTTAACACCACCAAAAGTCGATTTCCTAAATAGTTATCCCACTACAGATAACGATGATGAAGATGACTTGGATACATTTGAATGTATCGATGCCTATTCCTTTGATTTAGATGTTGAAAATGATTAAAAATTAATTAAGTAAATATATTATAATTGTTCAAGATGCATTATTTAGTTTGGAAATTGAAGATTGGTAGGGCGGGAGGGGATAGGGGATTGGGAGGATATGCACTAAAGTTATTTTATATATATTTAAAATATATTGGCCCAATTTTGATGGATGTTTTGAAATTTTTTGTCCCAGGGTGTATTGGTTTCTATATATGTATATATATCGGTAACTAAATCGAGCGGCGAATAAAGAAAATATTATAGCAACATTATATAGTCATAGATAATTAAATAAGAACACTAAACA
>VNJM01000470.1:0-35160 GCA_008042475.1 Drosophila kanapiae | reverse complement strand
CTTCAAACAGATGAGAAACTTTTCATCTTTTAAGGTCTCTCTTTTAGATACTCTTTTTGATAAAGCTCTTGATCCTTCCGTCTGGCCTGACCATGCAATTGTGCACGAATTTGTTAATAAACCAAAAAATGGTAATAGAATCACTGAAAACTCTGCCGCCATTCGATCAAAAAACTAACTCCACCTTTCACCATACACTATCAAAACGTTCGCAGCTTATTAGGGAAACTTAATAAGTTGTATACATAGTTTTTCTTTTGATGCAGACGTTCTTGCTTTTACTGAAACCTTAAATTCATCAGTGTCTGATTTTGAAATTGTGTCATCCAATTATAATATTTATCGTCACGACCACCCTAACCGCACCGGGGGTGGTGTCCTAATTGCTGTTAAGTCATCCCTGCCTTCAGATCTTATTACGATTAATGTCGACGATAATATTGAATGTGTTTCCGTTCGTATTTCACTACATAATGATTATATATATATTTCTTATTCGTATATACCGCCGCGATCAGATACCAGTGTTTATTTGCAACACTTATCCATAATTCAGTTTATTCACTCTAGTCTTCGAGATAATCTTGTTGTCTTGGGCGATTTTAACATTCCCTCTTTGGGGTGGATGCCTTTAGTTAATTCAAACACTTTAATTCCCACTAGTGATCATGATTTCGTCAAGAGCATAGTTTATCTTTCCTTAAATCAAGTCAATTCAGTTGTAAATTCTAATGGCAAGCTGCTTGATCTTGTCTTCGCTTCTAGTTTCTCTAACTCATGCGTATCTCGGATCGAACCACTTTCAACACCCGAGGACCATTATGATCCTACTCTCGAAATAGTTTTCGAAACATTATCTTTGCCAGTAGTCGATCATGTACTCAGAACAACTCGTTTATTTAGGAAAACCAACTTTGTTGATTTAAATCATCACCTCCAAGAATCTGATTGGGCTTTCCTTGATTCTGCTCTTAAACCACCCATTATAATAAATAGATTCTATAGTCTGCTTAACGCTGCGCTAGACTTGTTTGTTCCATCCAGAACTTCTACTGTGATTTCATATAAGCCTCCTTGGATTACTCGTCAACTTACATATCTGAAGAACATAAAAAATAGACGTTTCAAGAAATATAAAAATTCTGGGTCAGATTTTGACCATTCAAATTATTTACGTGCCAGGTTGACCTTTTTGCAACATAATTCTGAATGTTATCAAAACTATCTTTCTCGCTGTAAGGTGTAAGCTTGCGAAATCTTCATTCTCTGCGGGCCCAGATCAAATTCCTTGTTGCTTTTTTAAACGTTGTGCCACGGCATTGTCAAAACCTCTTTCCAAATTATTCAATTTGTCTTTACATCACAGCTATTTGCCTGAAGTCCGGAAAGAATCCTTCATTTTACCGCTTCACAAAAAAGGTAGTCGGTCCGACATAAAAAACTATAGGGGGATTGCCAAGCTCTGCCAAGCTTCAACATCAATGTTACTCTTTAATATCGCCATCTCAGCACGGTTTCATGAAACGCCGTTCTACTACTACCAATCTCCTAAAATTTACATCCTTCATAAGGAATGGCTTTAAGCTAAAATCTCAAGTTGACGTCGTTTTCACAGATTTTAGTAAGGCGTTCGATTCTGTTAACCATGACCTCCTGCTAAATAAGCTAACTCTGCTTGGTTTTCCTAATATTCTAGTAAGCTGGATCAAAATGTACTTATCTAACCGTACCCAAAAAGTTTTAATTAATAACTTTCTTTCTCAAAATGTCTTCGTTACTTCGGGAGTTCCACAAGGTAGTCATTTGGGACCATTTCTCTTTGATTTATTTATCAATGATCTACCCTCTGTAATATTAGATTCATTACCATTAATGTACTCGGACGATGTTAAAATCTGTATGCACATTAAAAACAATCAATCTCACGTTTTATTGCAAAACGACTTAAACCGTATGATATCTTGGTGCGTTATCAACGGGCTTCATTTAAATCATTCTAAATGCAGTGGCATGTCCTTTTACCGTTCTGAATATTGTTTTTGCTTATGGTCACCCCAGTACGCAAAGTATCAAGAGCTTATCGAATCGGTGCAGAAGAAATTTCTTCTTTTTGCCTTAAGGGGTTCAAATTGGGAACCCCATCTTCGTCTGCCATCTTATACCAGCAGGTTACGGCTCTTGGACATGCCGACACTGCAAGACCGACGAAAATGTAATAGTGTAATTTTTATGTATAAATTAATAAATGGCCTAGTCGACTCTGCTTCACTGCTTGGAAATATCAAGTTCGCAGTTCCTCTGAGAAGTTCCAGACAGTTTCGACCTCTCTTCCTGGAAATATGCAAATCTAACTTTGATTCCCATGACCCCTTTCGCATCATGTGTTCTCTTTATAATGAATTATATCATGTCCTATGTAGTGAAAAATCATTGTCTTTTAATGTATCTAATATTAAGTTGCATTTATTCTCCCAGCTGTAAATCTTTTCCTTGACCCACCCGATGTGAGACGGAGCATATCGTTAAAAAATTCTCCTACTGGGTCGGGGGAAAGATTTTTTACTAAGATTAATATTAAGTTTTAATGTTAACAGCCAATTATTTGTTAACTAATATAACCAAATAAATATAAACATACCAGTTCTCAATCTGTCTTATCTCGCTATTTAGGGGCTCGGTCTAATTTTAC
The DNA here is from genome assembly GCA_008042475.1 of Drosophila kanapiae. Lineage (NCBI taxonomy): Eukaryota > Metazoa > Arthropoda > Insecta > Diptera > Drosophilidae > Drosophila > Drosophila kanapiae. The sequence goes on along the minus strand of VNJM01000470.1, from coordinate 32,471 downwards.
CGTGCTAAACGCTCAGTGTTAAAAAAACTATCTAACTCGTTGCACGTTACAGATCCCGAAACAGTTTGATAATTTTGATCAGCGGACAATGATCAGGGAATAGTCGATATTTTTTGCTCAGTTTTTCCAAAATACTTGTTCTTCATCAGTCGATTCAAGCCAGACCCATTCTTAAAAAATGTTCATATCGAACCTAATCTTCAGTCCTTGTTTAAACGTAAAATCTCTTCTTTTGGATCTTAAACGTGTTAAGCCAGTTTATGCGCCAGGTCCTTGTGCAACCCCCTTCTAAAATTGTTTACCTTATCCTTAGAAACCTTCGCCTTTCCCTTTACTTGAAAGGAATCATTTGTTATTCCTGTGCACAATAAAGGTAGCAAAACGGATGCCAACCATTATAGAGGAATCTCTAAAATGTCAGCCATCCCAAAACCCTTTGAAAAATCCATAACACCCCATTTCCAGCAACTTTGTAGATCAGTCTTTTCTCTATGTCAACATGGATTTATTAGCCGAAGATCAAGAACAACCAATCTTTTGGAGCTCACTTCATTTATAATAAAGGTCTTTCAACAAAACTTTCAAGGAGATTTAATTTATACTGATTTCATTAAAGCATTTGACTCCGTTAATCACTCCCTTCTTGTTAAGAAACTCAATTAATGGTTTTTCCTGTTGATCTTCTTGAATGGATCTCAACTTTTCTGATTGGCAGGACACAGAAAGTCCCTCTGGGGTCCGTCTGGGGTCCCGCAAGGGAGTCATTTGGGTCCCTCATTGCTTATATTATTTATTAATGACCTGCCCAAAATTGGTTGCTAACTCTTTAGTACTCATGTGTGCAGTATAAAGACAGCTCTTGCCAGTCGGATTTACGAACAGATCTGAATAAGTTTTAAACATGGTGCCATGTTAATTTATTAAATCTAAGTGCAAGCTATTGAAATTCTCACGTGTCACTCCTATACTTGCGACTTATGTATATGCTAAACGGATGCTCTTTGGAAAGAATCACCCTGGTCGACGATTTGGGCGTCCGCCTGGATCCTAAATTAGACTTTATAGATCATATTTCGTGCATGGTGAATAAAGCCAGGGGTGTGCTTGGATTTATTAAGCGGTGGTCGAAGGAATTCGATGACCCTTATGCTACAAAAACTTTATATACTTCATTAGTTCGTCCTATCTTTGAGTATGGCTCGTTCGTTTGGAATCCACAATATGATGTCCACAGAAAACGCATCGAATCAGTCCAAAAGAACTTTTTACTTTTCGCACTACGCAGCTTTAACTGGGATTCAGGCCGAAGGTTACCCTGTTACTCAAGTAGACTTTTTATTAACCTACCATCCTTAGCCAACCGTAGAACAATGCTAGGTATTACCTTTAATTATAATTTAAGCTGACCTGATAGGTCAGCTAAATTTCCACTTACCGAGTAGAAATACTAGATCCTTTTTACCTTTAGTGTTGAACCATTGTAGATAATCGTATGAAGAGCATGAACCCTTTAGAGTTTTGTGTGCTAATTATAATTATATGTACCCAATAACCTCAAACGTTGACAGCCTTCCCAAACTTAAAACTTTAATCCAAACTTACTTTGTACGTATGCAACCAAACATAGAGGCAGCACAATTTCCTCGCAAACTTTACCTATACTTTCTCCTATCGCGCCCACTAACACATAACCCTAACATGCACGTGCTTGGTGTCGCAAAACTAAATTGTCAACAGTATACTTTTTTTCTTGTTTTCTTCCGCTTTAACGTAATTCCTAATAATTGTGTAGTTTTGGGAAATTAAGATGAAAGAATGAAGATAATACATAATATATCCGGCTAGACCTAAGTAAGACTGTACTAGTTTGGTATTGTTTCGCCTTCGGAAGTCTTTATTTATAAAGCTTTGAATAATAAAGGCTGCTGGAGTGTTTCGAAAACCAAGCTTTTCTCAACCAGTACGTGGGCGAATCCGTTTCCGAGTGACTGCGTGAGCCACATTTAAAACAGAAACTGATGTTTCCTTTGTTTCTCTCACTACTTTTTTCTTCCGATTCTTGCCTTAACTCAAAAATGTAATCTTCTGTCTAAGACTCACCTATTCAATTTCTTAAAATCACTGAAGCACTCGGAATCTGCGAGCTGGTCTACACACTTCCCTCTGCCATGCAAATTTTGTTGTGTGTTTTTCAACAACTAGAACGCACAAAAAGTATTTATTATTTGTTCTAAACTGTCCACAGATATTTTGCGTTCTAGAAAAAAGTAAAAATTACATAAGACAACGTAATAAAGTGTAATGACTTTCCTGAAACAAAATATAAAAACGCTTTTAAAAAGATACCTAAATAAACTATCAGAATGATTAATAAAATCAGATTTTTCCAACAAAGATAAAATAATAATAGCCCACAAACCATCAAATAGATTTATCAACTTTTTTAATTTAAAAAACAAAAAAAAATACTGCACTTACGATACTATTACAATAACTTGAGTTTTCTTTCCGTTAGCAATTTGCAAGTCTTGTTTGTTTAACTTTCAATCCTTATAAAGTCTCCCCTGTAGAAATATCTCCGCCCCTCTCCCTATGATATTTGCACTAGTGCTAGTGTCAAGTAGTTTTATTATTTCTTCCCCGTCTACGGTGCAATCTGGGCAGGCCGCACATTACTAAGTTTTATTGTGTCTGAGCAGGTGTGCCCACCTTAAAAAAGCTGATTTGGTGGAGTGGTTCGAATCATTCTTGCCGAAATAGTTGCATGTGGTATCATGAAAACTCGCTTGGCACCTGGGTCCCTACGATAAAAATCAGGTGGATTGTTACAATTGTAGCATAAGGAGTTATGAAATGAAAGTGTGCATTCAGTCCCGAAGTAATATTGTCTTCTTCTTGGAAATGCATTGGCTTCCTGTCAAACTCGTTTTCCCGTCCAGATGTTTCTCCGTTGTTTTGGAGCTGGCGATTCCTTTGGAGTGCATCAACATAACACTCGTCGACTGTTGGTGTCTAATGTCCTTTATTTTCGGTGATTTGACTTACGTGTCGGGGTCGATCCCGTTTCTTTAGGATCCATATCTCTACACGGATTCCCTCTTTCTTGAAGTCCACAAACGTATTGGTATTGGTCATCTCAAACCATTAAACTTATGGGAGATTAACTTAGCACAGTATTTATTTATTGATTATATAGTGTATTGGTTTACAAAATACTTAAGACCACCACGCCTGATTCCTAGATTCCAGCAGCTGCACACGCCGTCCACTTTGCTTTTTAGTCGATGTCGGCTGAGAAACTTTGCTTGCTATAGGACTCGTTGTCGTGATATTATTCGAGGCCGCAGGTGGAGGAGGCATTGTCGGTTGACTTAATGCCTGACCCTTGGTCTGGTCGTCGGGACGTCTGGCTTATGTCGACCGTTTGCTTTTTACTTCTACGTCAAATAACTTTTCCTCTCGTTGCAGTACAGGATATGGGCCATTGTACGGCGATTTTAATGGGGTAAGTACGGTGTCGTCCCTATAAAGACATGTGACCACGTCTGCAGGTGTTTGTAGACGTCCTTGTTGTGGCGTGATCCGACGTTTGATGGATGCGGATGGAGCTGCGTCATTGGGGTCGCTCGTAGACCAAGCTAGACAATTGGAATGGTTGTACCAGCCATCGGTGTTGTGACATTTTAATGCTGACTTAGTGTACGATGAAAGCGCTCGATGATGCCGTTCGCCTGCGGGTGGTATGGTGTTGTCATGTTCAATTTTACGCCTATGCTATTAAAACAGGCCCGACTCAAACTTCCATGGTCGGTCGTGATCTATATTGGCACACCATATAGCGATCTAGCCGTGCAGGTATCCGCGTGCTAGACATCTTGTGACTACGGTCAGGAATCGGGCACCGGGCACATCGAAATTGCTGAGGTCGACTCTGTTTGGCGATATATGTACCTTGAATAGCTGGCACTGGACAGAACAATGACCATAAGGCGATGTCCTTGTTGATGCTGGAACACACAAGCTTGAGGGTGACGCGCTTGCCAAAATGGCAGTATATGCTGTTGCAGTACACGCTGATGCTGGAGTTCGGCAGGTGGAGTTTGCGCAATTCGAACGATGATTTGCCAGTCTCGAAGTCTCTCAACAGCTGGTCTATTTCTACAATGTAATATAGGCGGTCTGGAACAGTATTTGCGGTACTAGTAATGTGCTTGATTTTTGTGCACAATGAACGACAGCTGTCTCGCCTGTCGTGCTGATGCTTTTTGAGGATCCTGCCGAATACAAGTGTCTTGTGATCGGTGTAGTCGCATCCATCGATTATGAAGCGAATATAATTGACGGCATGGTAAATCGCTAGCAGCTCCAGGTCATACGTACTGTTGCGCTTTTGTGTGTCCGTCACGCGCTTAGAGTAAAAACTCAGAGGCTGCTGTTGCCCGTCGTTGAGCTGGTGTAGCGCTGCAACGACCACATAATTGCTGGCATCCAGATGGGGGGAAAGGGGCACGTTGGCCATTAAGAGCGCCAACAGTGTTGAACTGGACAAGTCGGATTTGCAGTGTACAAATGCCTTTTTGGCTTTCTCAGTTCACGTGGTGTCGCACTCACATCTTTTGACTAGTAAAGATATGCCGGATGCCTTTATTGAGTGTCCCAAAAAAGTTACTTCAGTCTTTCCGAAGACTGTCTTGGCCACGTTAAGGCATAGGTTGCCTTGTCGCAGGCGATCTTAAGATGCTGGCAGTTCTGGGCTTCACTCAGAGGCCAAAGTTCATCACATGTGTTTAAAATAAGAATACAAAATGTTTACAAAAACAATGTTACTTTGCAATTTATGTTACAATGTAACAGTTTACACTTTATTTGAACTTTATATGATGTTCAATAAAAAAAATAATTTTACAAAAAAGTAAATATTTTGTATATTTACTTAGTTGACTTTGATTAAGTTTGAAATAAAATTTTTGAACAAACTCCAATATTTCGTTATATTTTCTGGCTATATATATTCCCTTTTCTTTTAATTTTACGTAAATATGTTAGCTCTCCGCCTTTTGAAAGCGTAGGTAGCTTCCGTGGATATGCGAACTTTTTCTAATTCGCAAAAAATAATCCCCGTGCAAACACAAATTACGGATGTTTTTCTTTTTTTTTAATTTTTTGCTCAATTGTGTTTTAAAATGGGATAATATAGCTTATATTTAGGACCAAACTTTCAAAATTGATCTAAGTTAAGTATTTTTAAAGAACTGAATGGTAATCTACCGAACCTACAATCCGGAACGTACAACACCAACGAAACATATATTTGTTTCGCGGCTTTTACAAGGTAAAACTAAAGCCGAACAGTCATAAGGTGGAATTAGGGTGGACAAATTTGAAAAATAAATGTACCTACGAAATCTTTAACACAATGTGCTTAAAGCCACAGATAGTAAGCTTCGAAGTTTTCTTTAGCTGCACTTTTTATACAGGATGCATCGGCCTATCCGACGAGGTGGTGGTGTCTTCATAGCTGTGGCGTCGGAATTAGATTATTGTAACCACCTTTCCGCTATTCAGTCGGCCTCCAAAATACTTTTGAATAGAGACCATTTAATAGTTCTACGTGATTTAACATTCCTGGATCTGTTTGGTCTACAAGTAAATCTTCAAATATATTTTTAACTACAGCACAATATGATTTTATTACTGGCTTGTTCGACAGGATTCAGTTAATGCAGGACCCAAAACAAGTTTTATGTTGGCTATCCCTAGTGAGTTGAGTCCGAAAAACACCTAATCACTTCTTTTCCGTTATATTCCGTATGCATTTCTTAAAGAAATTAAATTTTCATTCACTTGTATTGTGCCGATCGGCTATTTAATTAATAGTGTGCTGGAATATTGAAATCGGTACAGAGACAAAAGAGAATGAACCGGAAGCCCGAGTGAAATCAAGTCAGTCGGTGCCGAAATCTCGATCGCTACACATGCACTGATAATTCATACATTTTTGAAACTCATTAATGTTAAAAAACAACAATAACATAATTGTAATTCCAAATATATTATAATGGAAATAAACTATAATATTAATATATAAACCGTCGTATCTGAAGTTATTTGCATCACAGCGGAATTCCCGGGGCAAAATACACAATCAAATATATCATACTTGGGGACTTATACTGTCCGCTCAGACTCAGACCGACAGGCTGTCAGCGCTATTTTGCGGCAATCGATTTCCATACACGTGCTTTCTGTATTATATTTGCAATAAGTTAAAGTGCAGATCGGTGCGCACTTCGAATTTGTATTCGTTGAGAACTTGTTCCTTGCTCTTCTTGTTGAGCACAGTGCTAGTGACCTATAGTGCGAAGCAGCCACAATCTTTACGATTCCGATTAAGCAGACTTTGTGGGAAAAGCTGACAAATATAAACATATGTTATTATGTCATTTTACTTTCTTTAAATTAAGATCTACATCTATACAAACATCTGTCCTCAGATCTGTTGACGTTGATGTATTCCTGGTAACGTCGACATAGCCGAGAATATATAAACAAAAAACTTACTTAAACTTACTTAACAGAACATCTATTAAATTACTTTAATTCCCTTAATTTAGGTTTAAATTACAGTAACTTCGGGCAAAGCCAAAGTTTTTATACCCTTGCAGAAAATGCCACTTATTTTTATGCTGAAATTATCTTTAGTCTTATTTCTTTGCAAACAGTATATATGTCGGAACGGAAATCGAACCACTATACAAGGACTGCTATTTCAGTTTCTGGCATACATTGAACATTGATGCCATGCGTGAATTGATAATGCAAGATTGTATTGTGATATACCGTAAGATAGGGGTATCCTTGGGCATTTCTTCCACCAGCATACATTTGATATTGCATTAAAAACTGGTGGTAAAAAATGCCTTTTCTCGTTGAATTGTTGCATTTGAAAATCGCTCTAAAAAGACTCGTGTTGATCGGTGCTAAGAAATTTTAAAAAAATACAGCCTGTGTTTCAAAAGACGTTTATAAGTACCTCACAGGTGACGAATCATGGATGCTTATGAGCCTTAAACAAGACAGCAATCTACCGTGTGGGTCTTCGAAGAAGAGCCAAATCCAACGAAAATTGTTCGTGGAAGAAGCACTTCGAAGCAAGTGGTCGTCTGTTTTTTTTGTCATGTGTCAATTCCGAGTGGAATTCTTTGCCTGAAGTCGTCGGAGATGAGAAGACGGACTTCTGTGCACCCCGACAATACGAGGTCCCACACATAAGCTATAATCAGAGTCTTTTTGACCGGCCAAAAGGTCGAATTTATGGGTCATTTGCCTTACAGCCCTGACTTGAAACCAAATTACTTCTTTTTATTCCTGCACATCAAGGGAAAATGCTTGGTCAACGAAGAATATGCTGTTAAATTGCGTTAAATTCCATGTCTTGGAGGTATCTCAACCGGAGTGGAAGAAGGGATTCGAACTTGAAAAACAATATATTTTTTAAATATTTAATATATTTATTTAAATTTAAATGTGGGGCGTTAGATCATAAACATCTCGACCTCTTTTCCGATAAGAACACTTTTTGACTTAACACTTAACCGGATGGATTCCTTATTTGTCAGTATTGTCAATTATTAGGTCAAAAAAGACAGAGCGTGCTAAGTTGGATAAACCTCAATGACTGTGTTCGTTACATAGTTTTGTATCCATTAAATATATTTTTATTAATTACATCGGCATACATTTTTTTTGACCTGCGCAATTAAAAAATGTTTATATGGTATGTTGGGGGACTGAATCAAAGTAGCAGCCTCTATTTAATTGGTTCTTATTATATTATTGGTTCTTATTATATACTTACTAACGGATCTGTTTTACATATATTTCAGTAAATTTCTCGTGATTTGTTGATATTTTCCGAGAAAATAACATGCACAAACACAATAGGAACAATTTAATCAGAATTTAAAATTTACGACTTATTGTTTTTCACAAAAATTTAAAGTCCGCTTGAAATATATTTCAAAAGCTTTTCTAAAATGTATTGGAATCATATTAATCGTTTTTTATATATGTATATTAAAAATGATCCGATTGATAGACAAATGTATAAAATCCGCTAAAAATACACTTTCAAAACTTTGCTATATATATTTTAATCATATTTGTTTGTTTCTTTATTTATGTTTTAAAAAGTTTAAAAAGAAGCTAGGAACTGCATGTTAAGGCAAAGGTAAAATAAATTTTATTGCATAAGAAGCTCACATGGCTCTATTATTAATAATAAAACTTGAAATATCAGAATAACTTAAAAGTTATCCCCAATGTCTAAGCTTAGTGCCGTTATGGGTGGTAAATGGTTGCCACAGCGCGGAAAATTGGGAGGTACAGGAGGCAGATCAGAAATTGATCCGATTTGAAACACCAAGTTCATTCCTATAACAATATGGTACTGGAAATGACAATGAAATAACCAAAACCCAGGATTATCGGCTCGAAACCGTAAAATAGCATAACCATTATTTGGTACCGCAACAGTATCCTTAAGGGACGGTTGCAGATATTGTCTTTCCAGCAACCCGCGTTGATCTAGTTCCAGCGCATGTTTTAAGTTCATACGTTTGGTATTCACGTCTGGTGATCGCCCAAGTCCTAGAACGTAAAAAGATGTACCATGCAAATGAAACGGATGACTGATATTTATCTGTTGAACTTCATCGACCAGCACAACCTCTACAATTGCGTTAAGAGGTATATCGATTTTATGAGTACATTGGCAGTTTTCACCACAGTCTGCTGGTCTATTATCCCCATTACAGTAATAGCTCTGGGGTATATCATTATACTGTGAAAGCATTGGTGACGGGGGTGATATGTATGACACCTCATCGATAAGTGATACGAGATGGTCGGCGTCCGAAGCGACTATAAAATGGAAATTATTAATAATGATATCTTTATCTTTTGTATTTTTCATTTGTTTTTTTTTTTATTATGATACAGTAGTGCATTTTTAGAGTTTTTATTTTTAGAAATCACATACAACATTTTAATTTAGTCCTTGAGCAGCTGCACAAGTAAGTGTTTCGTCATAACAACTTAAACCTATTTTTTTACCTATATACATAAATAATAAATATGTTATAATAAAGTTACGCTAGTTAATAGCTAATATATTAATAAAACCTAATCAATATATATTTTAACGGAAACCACAACAAACAAATAAATTTTATCTTAATAATATTTTGATATTCATTGTTTGTCGTATAACGTACGTATTTTTTATAATAAGTTATGTTATGTTACGTAAATAATAAATCAATTAAATTACTTAACAGGGAAAATTATTAAAGTTTTTACAAATGTACTAGTACCAACTAACAGGGGGTACGTGATCGCCACATGTTGGAAATCGGGGTGGAACTGGTGGAAGGTCAGATTGTGTGCCGATATGAAAAATAAGATTCATTCCTATGACAATATGGAAAAGAAAATGGCAATGAAAAAGCCAGTAACCGGGATTATCTGCGCGAAACCGCATAACTACGTATCCATTGTTAGGTACAGCTATAGTGTCCTTTAGTGGCGGCATGGAAAAATCTCTTTTAAGCATACCCATTTGATCCAACTCTAAAGCATGCTTTAGGTTGATTTTTTTTATAGACTTATTTGGTGAACGACCCAGTCCTACGACATAAAAAGCAGTTCCATGCAAATGAAATGGATGGCTAAGATTTGCTTGCTGCACTTCATCGACCAAAACCACTTCAACAACCGCTCCAAGCGGTATATCAACCATATGGGTACATTCACAGTTGGGTCCACAGTTAGGCGGCCGATTATCCCCATTGCAAAAGAATTCGTGTGGTATGTCATCGATTTGTGATAGAGGGGGAGCCGGTGGTGAAATGTATGATATTTCATCGACTAAAGATGTCAGATGATCCCCACTTGGCACAACTTTTTAGTATGGAACAATTTTTATGGTGTCGATATTTAAAGCATTTACGTCAGATTTGTTAAGTTAATGCAATAGCGCCAGGTTCATGAATAAAAAAAAACTGTTAGTCACAGAAATATTATGTAATTTGGTTACTAATTTAAATAAACATACCTAAAAAGCGGTTGTATGTGTTTGGTATGAATAGAGCTTTTGGCTCATAGACATAAAATCTGAAAGGTAAAAAGATTTTCACATCAGGACGTTCTACTAACACGCTTTTGTCGATTTTTTTTGCATTTCTTAAGTTAGAAACGCAAACAGCATCTGGTCGTTTGCGGTCACAAATGGCATCAAGAGGGTTGAGAATCTGTGAATAAAAGACATGGTTAGAATATGTTAATCTGATTTTGTTTAGGTGGTTACTCCAAATTATATTACGAAAATTCGGAGTGGGTTTTAATAATGACATGTGACAACGTTAGGTTATATACAATAAAAATTAATAAATAACATTGATCTGCTCTACGGCTTTAAAAACTCAGACATATTAGAATCATCCAAGTTGGTACTTTATTTCAAATTAATTTTTTTGACTTTTTATTATACATAGAAAAATACATATATGTATGTATGTATATAAAAATAGATATTTTTATACATATGTTTCTTTAATTTGTATTTTTTAATATACAGGTTATTTACAATAATAATTAAATGCATTATTACGAATTTAACATGTAAGCATGTATGATTTGAATATGTACATATGTACATAATATAATATAATTTACATATGTACATAAATGAGAATGCGTACGGTGCAAAATATAAACAGTTCATTTTTAATACAGGTTGAATGCTATGTACATATGTATGTATACATACGTATACGCAAGCTAACATGTAGATTTTGCTTTAGCTTAATAACTTAATTAATAAATTACAAAAACTTCGAAAACTAGTTGATTAGTAAACAATACCATTTTATGTTTCTCATTTGTCAGCATGAAGTTTTTAGAGAAAATAAACTATTGAAGTTCGTTTAATTTAAATTATGTATGAATGCATTAATATATTGCATTGAAAAACTAAGTTTTAATGTTTATCGTGTTTTTAATTTTATTTTTACAATCCCCATATTAAATACATCAATATAAATCTGGAAGATATTTTATGTATGTATGTACATATATGTATGTATGTACGTCTCAACTATTTCTCGATAATTCAGTAGTTTACCAATTTTCAGAAATCTCGCCATATTATATACAATGTATGTACATTTTAGTTTTATCTTTAAATATTCACCTACATATGTACATACGTATATACGTACATATATGCATGTATATAAGCATACAATCATTCAACGCGAAAACAAAATATATGTACATATGTATGTACATAATTACGTAAATTATTGTTTTGGATTTATTTGTTTTAAATTCATTGCTTTTACAAGTATTTAATGGGAATATGTATATATATATATATAAATATACATATGTATAAATATACATAAATATACATATGTATATATATATAGTATATATATATACATATACATATGCATATATAGTAAGCACCTAAACGTCCAGGAGAAAAAAATATATTTATAGTTGTTATTCGTTCATTAATTCGCAATCGAAAGTTGGCAATATTGGCATTAATAAATTAGACATAGGGTGCTCTGTGCTATTTATATAAAAATATGTACAGAATTTGCAGACATTTTGTGTTGTCTCAAGCTTTGTACAAACTAATTATCAGTTTAAAGGTCTGTTCTGTTTTTAATAATGTTTTGCTTCCTTTTAATTTCAACGTGGCTCAATTTGTGCAGTGTTTGTACTGTTTCTACTTAATTTATTGGTATGGGTGGAGTGTGGTCACCGCATGTCGGAAAACCTGGAGGCACAGGTGGCAGATCAGTGTTTGTGCCAACCTGCAAAATCAAATTCATTCCAATAACTATGTGGAATAGAAAATGACAATGGAACAACCAGAAACCTAAGAACAATTACAATTATTATTTGGGTACATTATACAAAAAAATATTTGTGTTCAAACTCACCAGGATTGTCAGCCCTAAACCGCAGCACAACATAACCATTGTTTGGAACTGCAATTGTATCCTTAGTCGGTGGTAAATTATACTGTCGATGTAAAAGTCCTCGACGATCTAGGTCCAAAGCGTGCTTTAAATTGATTTTCTTAACGGACGAGTCCGGCGAACGTCCTATGCCAATGACGCTAAACCCATATCCGTGTAAATGGAATGGATGCGACAAGTTAGGTTGCTGTACTGTAAAAATGAATAAGAAAATGATTATTTAAAAACTTTTTACGAATTTTTTAAATAAACAATATACAATATAAATAAAAATAAAAATAACATAACATAACATAACATAAATAAATAAACAATATACAATATGTGCAAATTGTATCCAACTTATACATTCTTTAACAAAGAAATAAATAATGTCAAGAGTACAGATCTTGCATATGGCATTTACATATGCATGTAGAAAGTTTTAAGTAGTTACTAAAAAGTCGTTAAAGAAAATTAAGCAAAATATAACATCTTCGTTTTTGAGATCCATGCATTAAGGATTATATGATTTAATTTTTTTCGCTCAGTTTCACTCCAAACTTCAAAGAGTAAAGACGTATGACGAAACTACGCTCCAAGCCTATCAACATACAATCTATAATAAGATCAACCAATTCGCGACTCGATCAAACAACAAACACAAAGGGCCGGAGCTCGCCACCCGACCGACCCTTGACAACGATTAGAAATGAACCAAGTAGCAATTAACATAATAGACCAAAAATGATGTGAAATACATAATCAATGTTTTTACTAACCGAAAAATTTGTGTTCATGTTCAAAACGTAAAATCCCAGCTCTTGACACTAGAAAATAGGATCCCACAAGTATCAACACTATCTGTAATCCTTTTTGCAATTGCACGTAATAAACTTTATATATGCATAGATATGAGCATAATTTAATGGAAAGCAATCGAGTCGGTTGGATAGTGGAAAGGTGGTTTCCATAAATATGAAGGTTTGAAATAAAATTTATCAATATTTTGTTTTATTCCAATGGTAACACTCTATAAAGCTCACAACAGCTTAAAAGCTTTCAAAAATGATCAATTTTGACTTTTCAAAGAATCATTTGTTTTTCACGCGCGTATGCAAATCTTTGAGGTTAATTTTGAGTCGTGTTTAATATTTAAAAAATACACAAATTGACGATTTTTTATTGAAGTAAACATTGTTTTCGTTAAATTAATGTATGTACTAAATGTAAATAATGTGTTCGTCATTTGTCTATATATGTGTAGCTTTTGAATTAATAATGTTTGGACGTTTTACTGTCTACGTTGGACTGTAACTAATGTGATTAAATCGTATTAACGCTAGTATTTAGTATTTGTCATAACTGTAAGTGCCTGTGATGTCAAAATGTCTAAAATTAAAGCCAATTACGGCCAATTCTTAAGTCTGTTACACATTATATGTGGAATGTCAGTCCCTAGGAGATGTCTTTTTGCCTTGTGGCTTAGCGAGAGTGTATCAAAAGAAAGAAGCGAATATGTGTTAAGGCAAATTTCAAAAAGCAGCAGTTTATCTTCAGCTGAAGAACAAGAAATTATCAAATTTTGTAAGCCCAACAACCGTTCAACATTCTAGTCCATATCCAAGTCCAGATCACCAGCTTCGATTCTGTCTCCGAATCAGAAGGGAGGGTGTTGGAGTTACGGAATCAAAAGCAGCGACCTATGCAAAATCAGGAGCAGCAACAACTGTAATTAATGGCTTTAGAGTGAAACACTTTAGTAATTGGTAGCTTATTTCCATCAGCAGTCAGGCGGAAGGAATGGCTGGAGGGCTTGCCTTGCGTTGGGTTGGGTTGAGTTAGTGTCCAAAAGGAAGAACTAAAGGAAATGAAGGGACACGGCCAGACAACAGGACCAGAACTGGAGCCAGAACTGAGGACCAAAGCTGGGAGCTAACGGCATCACGATTATGCACAAAAGCCCGACTGTCAAGCTTAATGTGAAACGTCGCACAAATGAAACAAATGCAAAAAGCGATAGGTGGCCTCTCCGTAAATAAGTGGACTTTGTGGAGCAGCACGAAAAAATGTGAATGATTTAGATTTGGTGAAAAGTTATGTAGTTGATGCCGACTTATTTATATATGGCCTGTAAACCGTTTATGTCTGTATTCGATTTTTCGAATGTGTTTTACACATTTCTTATTGACTTCCAATTAAAAAATGGCAAGTTTGCTGTAATAATAAGCCGATGGAAATGGGCTTATTGGTAGCAGTGGAAATACAAACAATGGTAGTACTGCGAGACGGTTTAGTGTAATTCTGGACATGAAATCGATTCGAAAACATTTCCCTCATATGCTATGGAAACGGACGAAATGTTTGTTGAATTATACCCATTGTATTACATTCCCGCGTTCATAAACCATGTAGCTCTGCCTATTGGATTAATGTCTAAAGAGGCACTTGAAGCCAGGAATAAAGATTTCCGAAGAATGCGACTGAAGAACTCTAGGAGAGACAAAATTTTCATTAAAATATCAATTCATTTAGATTTATTATTAAAATTCCGCTAACATAGGCACTTGGCCCCTGTAAGCTGGCCTAAAATGCCGATGCAAATGCAACTTAGAAAGTGACCCTATGGTCTGGCTTGGCTTAGAAAAACTTATTCCTACAAACCGCTTGTCGTTGAACGGATTAGTTTATCGATAGTTAAATAAGTTTGAAATTAGCGTAGTATTAGTGTAAGATTGTTAACATTGTTACGATTGGTCATACTGATTCGGCATAGCTTTTTCCGCATTTTATCGCTTCAGATCACACTGACTGTGCTATCCCATTGAGAGGTTTCAGGTTAAGCTGAAGAAATTTCTCTGTCCATTTTTTTTTTTTTGCAAAGCGTGCGTATAACTTTAGCGTCTAACCTGAGAGTGCAACTCCGGCGTATTGGTAATTCTCTGGTCCAGTCTATACCCCATATAACATTTACAAGCATTCCTGGCAGACTGTACCATACCCTAACATGAGATCTTAAAACCTAATACAATTTATAATATACATATGAATTCAGCTTACCTTCGTCTACTAAAACTACTTCCACAATAGCATTGAGTGGTATATCGATCTTATGCGTACACATGCAGTTTGGTCCACAATCCGCAGGCCGATTATCGCCGTTACAAAACTGTTCTGGATTTATATCATTATACTGAGAAGTTAGAGGTGCAGGGGCCGATAAGTAGGAAATTTCATCGATAAGTGAAATTACATGGTCGCCGGTGGGTGCCACTAAAATTATTAATTAATAAATTACATTAAAATTAAAATTAAAAAATTAATTAATAACAAAAATAATAATAATAAAAAAAAATATTAAATTAATTTGATTAACGACGTAACTTTAGAGCTAACTTTCAAAACTTACCTAAAAATCGATTATAGGTGTTTGGCTGGAAAAGATCTTCGGCTCGGTATACGAAGAAACGGAACGGAAGGAAAATTTTCACATCTGGCTTCTCTGCCAAAATCCCACGATCTATTTCAAGAGCGTTCTTTAGTTGACTTACACAAATTGCATCGTTTCGTTGGCGATTGCATTGAGCGTCCAATGGGTTCATAACCTTTTTATTAGTTTTGTCGTATTTGTCGGTCATTTCATAATCATATATTGTGTATTTTTATTTACAGGTGCAAATAATCAAGTTTAAGTGGTTTTGGTAGGTGTGATATTTTACATGTTGGAAATTAAAGAAATAAAGAGAAATATACATGTTATGCTTTACAGTTCTTAACTTAGTTAGCATAGTAAAAGATAAAATGGCACAAAATCATCTTACAAAGAAATGTAACCGTTTTAATTAATTTACCTTACATTTACAAATATGCTAAATATACATTATTAGAAACATGATATGAAAAGATAAAATATATTTACTATATGTGACACTTTCAAAAAAAAATTTTTTTTTTCTCTTTCAATATACTTTTAAAATTATACTGTGAAGCGGAAAGGTCATGTCATGAATACTTTATAAAAGGCAGTGTTCTGTATACGAACTATATTTAACTTTAATAACATTTTTATAATTCGTTTGATTTGGCTTCTCATTCGGCAGGGGTACTTTTTAGCACCTCCTAAGAAAGAACATAAAACTGTTAATTTGCAATATTAAAAAAATTCAAATATAGCTATATTTGTATAGTTCATACAATGTTCAAAAAGTTAAAAAAAATTCTTTGGCCCTATTATTTAAGTTCGGAAAATTGCTCAAATTTTCATGTGCTATCATTGAACATTATTAAAACAATATTGAACTGTCACGCCTATAATTATTATTAGATAATTTTACATAAAAATCCACAAGAATCGAAAAGACAAAACAAAAAAATTCAACTGAGTAGCAGAACGATAAAAAAAGCAAGGAAAATTTTAAGATCTGATAAAAATGTTATTTTTTAAGCTAGAAAGTCACCTCCTGATGTTGATAACTTTATTTCGTATTACCATGCGCAACCCATCATAAGTCAGACACAACTTACATATCTCTACCGCTTATGGGTTATTCTTTCACGAAAAAAATGTTTCAATTACAGGATGCTATACCGTAGTATTCAGTTATTTTTTTTTATTAACCATAGCGATTAAAAATAGCGTGGATAAACTCTAGTATGTTAAAAGTACTTAACCAGTTCATAGCTAGCTCAAAACTGAAAGTTTCTTTCCATCTTATACCATAGCAATGGCAATAGCAAAGCAAAATTGCGTTTTTCATTCATTAAGGAATTTAAATTTAAATTAACATTAAAAAAAATTGAATGTAGTGGTGTCTGCCCTTTTAGTTTAAAGGCATTTTAATAACTTGCCATTGTCACCTAAATATATTTACGATGTTATAGCGCTTACATTGGTATTTACTTCGTCGTCGTATGTATGTACATATATGCAGCTTTTTAAAAATAATGCAATTATGTAATTATGTTTTTTTTTTTGTAATTATGACGGGTGATTCTTTCTAACAGTCTTGTAAGTGCTCAAGTCGTCCTAAATTATCCAACATTTCCCTTTTGTAGCCATCCGTACCATTACCAATGTTTTGTTTCCTTTGCCTGAATGTTGTCATTTTATCTAAGAAATCTCGGAATCTATTCCACTGTATGTAATATTGCACGAGCCATTGCATGATAAGCATGTTTGTTTAATAATAGGTTTGAAATACTCCTCTCTGTTAGTGACGAATTCGAATGGAAAATCTTCAATCTGAAGGGTGATCTTTGGACCCTTTCTATTTCTGACGAGAACTTTACTTTCGTTTTGTTTTTAAACCAATGCATAGTCTTATTAGTATTTTGTTAACATATTCATTACTTAGTTTTCCTCTTTTTTAGTGCTTATCGTTATCGAAACACATGAGTTTAGTCTCAGCCTACATAAAATGGTGTGTCGATACCAACTAAATTTACTTTAAGTTAGGTGGCAACGCCGATTCAAATAAGCGTGAAATGGACGGAAATCAAAGGGACTGATGCCGGTAATGAAAGCAAGGTTAAGGACATTTAACATTTAAATGATTTCGTTTTATTTGTCTACTAATAAACAGATGACTACAATAATTTTATATGCCTGACATTGGTATGATCGTCACCTTTCAATTTATTCGAATGCCGAGTACAGAATAAGAAAGAATAATAAGCACCATATTGTGATGTTAATTACTTATTTGAACGATAAATGTTGATAGTGAGGGTGAAGCCCGCGCCTAAATGATATAAAAGTAGAATGTTCAAAGTTCAATCACTTAGGCTTTTGGGTTTACTCTGGTACGCTATTTTGTCAATATTAGTAGGTGGAAACTTTGCAGTATCGGTTTAGCAATGTACAGGTAAATTCCTTTCAGAATCATTAACAATTAGTCTCCAAGTAAAAAAATTTCAATGTATTTAGTGTTTTTTATAGTTAGGTTAAATAATTAACAATGTACAGCTTAATTCCTTTCGGAAACATAATCATTTAGTCTTCGTACACAAAAAGTTAACATTTTATCTACCTGTGTTATTATCCTGACTTTTAACTTTTCTGAACTTGGTAAAGGAAGTCTGCTCAACTTAAATATACAAATTTGTTGAAGTTTTTTTTTTTAATGACCCTAAGCAGTGTGATTTTCATATCACCTCTTTTCTCTTCAATACTAGTTTTTCAATTTTCTTTAATTAACGAAATTAAACTTAAAACTTTAATGTTTACAGAGATCGGGAATTTAACAACACACTCAATACATATTTCATGACCTAACTGAACTGTTATTTTATTTTAGGCTGTAAGGGTTTTATAAAAGGATAAGGAATAAACGAATTTTGGAACTCAATTATTAATATAAAATAGTATAAAACGTATTTTTGTATTGTCGATGTGGGTACGAAGTACCTACTTGATTTTCTACAGTTCTGTTTAACTATATGATTTTTACTTACCACACCTTGCGGTATTCCTACATCGTAAGTTGGCGGTGGGGAGGCAGGCTGATAGGGACCACGAGCATAACGTAGGATAGCAAGTTGCTGCGCTCGACGAATACCACACTCACCCAGCCCTCGTAATTGGATCCAATAAGCTCCGACAGGTTGATCCGCGGTAATAACGAAATCATAACGCTCGCCTAAAATTCGAGAATATGATGCGATTCAGTTACTGGTTATGTACCAATTATAATATTTTGTAATAATATTCTTGATCTTCGTCTCATCGGTTACAATTAAGCCAGCCAAGAGTACAAGAGTTAAAATGACTTAAGATAGTCTCCCCATCAGTGCTGCCAAATAAACCTTCTTCCGGATGGACCGGTCGTTTTTTACCGACCTTAGTCGGAAAAAATTCCAAACATCTCTTGTCCGGAAATCTGTCTATTTTTCGCGTTCCCATCTGTATTTCCCATTTTTTTTTTATTAATTTGCTTATCTAAAGAAAATAGGTGAAAGCTATTAATGTTTCGAGCGTGAAGCATGATTAGACAATTTGTGTACCCTGTTTGATAATCAAAAGTTCCGACAATTATGTATGAACTAGCAAATTCATAGCGCTTTCGCCCGCTGTATAACAAAAATACCTTTCCGTTAAGAGAGGCAAAATAGGGAAAATAAAAAAGAAACGTAAAAAAAAATATTGTTAAAAAAAAAGTCTTGTTATTGAGAAGCGGCAGAATAAAAGAGTCAAAAAGTCACCCAACATAGGAGACAGAACAAAATTGTTCATTCTTTTATATAAATTACAATGATCTATGTAATTCCAAGAGGATCTAAACTGCTTCCTCTACAATGACTGGTTATTGAATTGGGGAATTGTAAAACAATAATTTCGTGGGGTTCTGTATCCAACACATTGAAAAGAAATGTAGGTCAGGAGGATAAAGGTCGTAAACCTAGATTTTTTTTTGCATACGGAAAATCCGCAGCCAAGCGGCTCGAAGAATCCTTACTTTAACAAACAAAATAGTCGAGTCAGAACCAATGAAAGCTGACCCTTATTTTTCCAAACTTTTTCGAAATTTCCAAGTGTCTGCCTATGCAAATAAAAGGTCAGAAAGCAACAGAGAGATAGTCATTGTACTCAATGGAACGAACCTGAGTCTGAGGCATACATATGCTCGGTCCGCCTCTAACGCAGAATTTTCAATTCAAAGTCAACATTTTGTATTCTTTCGAACTTATCAATGTTCGATGGAATAATTGTACTCGACCTAATACCACAGACAGTGGCATAACTTTGCTTGAAAACTGGACTGCTTAAATGGGGCACGGAAATATACAAAATTTCCTTCCACTCCTGTGCTGATGTCAATTTTACTTACATAGATTGTTTGGATGCACCCCCTTTAATAAAACGTGTGTTCATAAAAATGTTAAAAAAGCAGAAGGTTGAAGCCACTATTAGAATAATAGATAGGTAAGCCATTTATGCCGAATTATATTCTTAAAGGGAACTGACGAAGAGGATAATAAGAACATGCGACTAGTAATCGACTTTTTAAAACTCAACTAAAGAACGGTACCCGACAAATAACATTTTTTTAGGTATATGTATGTAGATGATGTGATTATCTTCTCGGACAATAAATTCTCATGTTAAACATGAAAACTGGGTTCTAAAGACCATGTACGAAGCAAACATTATGGTACGTAAAAAACGTGAGCTTGTTAGGGTTTATATGTAGTAACCAACAACATACAACAACCGACCCAGTAAAGCTCTTCAAAATCCAAAACTTGTCTTTGAAGTCAGATCATTCCTCGTCTGACGAGCTACTATAGACGTTTTCTAAAAGTCTTTCCAACAATATCAAAGCTGAACATTTTAAAAGGAGAAAACAGAGGTGTAAGTAGACATAATTCACGAAACACTCCGGTTAAGTTCTCTGAGGTGCAACAACAATCGTTTCAGAAGCAGCGAAACATCTTCGCATCTGAAGATGTTATGCTTAAATACCCTGATTACAAAAAGGCATATTATCTAGCGACAGATGCCTCAGTCTATCGTATAGGTGCAGTGCTGTCCCAAAAGGGACGTCCTATTATAATTATTTTAAGAACATTAAATGAAGGAGAGTTATTAGCAATCTTATGGGCAATAGCCAAGCTAAATCGCTATCTGTTTGCATTCAAAGAGATAAACATCTTTACTGACCTCCAACCTTTAACTTTCGCGATATCGAAATCAAGCCCTAACGCTTAGATTAAAAGGTGGAAAGTGCGCAAGGTTAAAAGTGGTGCGTCAATTTTCTTTTAAACTAGCAAAGAAATCTAGTTGAAAAAAAGACTGATTTCTGCGCAGCTTGTTGAGACAACAAGCAAACCGTTGAATTGCTTCTAAAATCAGATAACATTGGAAGAGTTGTGCTTTCCATCCAAACGCATTTTTGTCCTGTTTGGGAACAAGAGGCGTCACTCCATCACTTTCTTCTTTCTCCTTATTCCGATAAATGACGACGGTCCTCATTGTCAATGATTTTCTTTAATTTTTGTTTTTTTTTTTTTTCTCAGCACATTATTTACTAGTTGTGGTTTGTAAGATGCCATTGGCGCACATTTTTTAACACCTTAATTTTAGTCATTCTGTTTTGTTTACTTTTTTTGTTTTGTTTCATTAGTTGTTTTTTAATATTCCCTTATTCATACCCGTGGCATCAGCGCATATAACTGACTATACGCCAAATATATCCCTATCGTTGGGGGACGAGTCTTAGTGTGAGAGAAATAGGCTTACGCCTCGCATTCAGCAAATCTCGCCGAATAAATGCGCATGGTTTAAGAGACGACTGGCCTGAGTGACATGTTTCTACAAATACATATAATAACGATCTGATACATATGTACATCTTGACATATTACCTACTACCTACCTACTACGTATTACCTACTGCTACCTACTTACGAAGCTTCAGTAACTAAAAACCTATTTTATTGTAATAGGTAAGAAGTCTTTGGTAAGGTATACAGTTCAAGTATTGCATAAAGAATTCCCACATATTCACTCGGACGCTGTTACATAAAAGCCAAGTTTTAATTATACATTATATTGGCTTACATTACAGATCCACAGACTAAAACAAAAGTAAAAAATAAAGAAAAATGGATGAACAATGTTGTTGTTAATTTAATATTTGTATTATTACGCAATCAACTGATTGCAAAAATCATAAATAACGATATAACGCACTATATGGATATGATTAAACATAGCACTAACATAAGTTTTTTTTTTTTTAATGATTTTTATTTACAATCTGTCTATACGTTAAACAATAAGCACTTTTTTTTTAACAATTATATTTACAGGAATAGAACGCTTTCAATAAAGCTTACTATTATATATTATATTACTGGAAATCGAGAACATGTTTTCATTTTCTAATTTCATCTTTCAAAAATGGGATTTTAAAGTCATTATGGATATTTGCATTTGTCATATAAAAAGGAGCATTAACATTTCTTCTTAAGTTTTTTGACTGGAATCGCTGGAGGATCTCTATGTTTGTGTTGCTGGCTGTTCCCCACAGCTGTATACCACACGTCCAGACAGGTTTGAGTATTGCTTTATAAGCAGTATTTTATTTTCTATGCTGACTTGGGAATTTCGACCCAGTAGCCAGGTCATTTTGTTAGCTTTTATAGTTAGTTTTTGTCTCTTTGCTTTAAGGGGTTTTTCCATGTAAGGCTGCGATCAAGGTGCATTCTAAGATATTTAACTGTGTCACTCTGCGAAATAGGTGAGTTATTGAATCTCATTTCTGGGCAGTTACCAGCTCTTAATGCTAATGTTATCTGCACAGACTGCGGATTTAATTTTATTTTTCATCGATGAAACCATGCTTCACACTATGTTGACCTCGTGTTGTTCAGATGCTTCTTCTTTAGAGAGCTATTTGCTATAATATCTGTTTCATCTGCGTTGGTTTATTTTAAAAGGTTGATATAAAACAGGACCTACGACGCTTGTGGGACTCCAGCACTTATGTTTATTTCTGAAGACTCCACTTTTTGATAGAAGCAGCGTTTATCGAGATGCGATTTTAGCAGCAAATAGTATGGTGCAGGCAGCAATTTTTTTATTTTATATAGTAAGTCTTTATGCCATACTCTTTCAAACGTTTGCTGAACATCAATAAATGCTGCAGTGCAGAATTCTTTACACTCAAATGCTCTTATAATTTATCACTCTATGGCACTGCTCTGGGATTCCATGCCCTCTCCTGAAACCAAACTGGTATTCGGGAATGATGCGAGTTCGTCCAAAATAGGCAACATTTTCTTCAAGAGAATTTTTTTTAAATACCTTAGAAAATGTTGACAGCAAGCTTATGGGACGGTACGATATAACTCAGTTTCAGCTTTTTCTTCGGCTTTAAAATCGTCACCACCTCAGCACATTTCCACTGACTAGGAAAATGGTCTAGCCTCATGATCGCATTAAATATAAGAGTTAATAAACGAATGGATTTTTTATAGTTAGTCCATCAATTTTGTCCGGGCCGGACGCTTTTTTTTTTTTTTTTTTTCATTAAAACGTCCTGCACTTGTATCCGATGAAGTGGTAAGCTCATTGGCACGGAGAAAATAAAAATCTCTCTATATCTCTCTCGACAGGTTCGTTTACAATATTATTTGGCTGAAATACAGAGTGCAAGTGGTTCGCAAAAGCTTCAGCTAGCTTATCACCGAATTTCAGTTGTATTAATGGTGGGCTAATTTGTTGGCAGTTAGTTGCAGGAGTTGAAGATAAATAACTCGCTGTATATATTGCGGCTGTTAAATACTCTACTGCAGAATCTATTTCGTAGCCTTTTTATGAAAACACATTGGAACTTACATTTGATTCTATATGGTTTTTGAAGGCATCGATGTTTGTATTTGCTGAGATTATTTTATATGGCTTTGCATACATACAAGCTACAGCCCTATATGTGGCAATTATAGGAGAATGATCAGAGCTTAAGTCAAAATTTTGGATTACATTCATTTGTGATTGCTGAATTCCAGAAAAAAACTATAAAATCTATCAAGTCAGGATAGATAGTCTAGTTAAAAACTCTTATTGGCTCGTATGCATTTATAAAGATCGCTTTCCTTTGGGTTTGTTAGTCTGGAACCCCACCATGGATGTTTGCCGTTAAAATCGCCTCCTACAATGAATCTCGGTCCAAGTCATTGAAAGAAGTTATTGAAATCCGCTTCTTTGAGTGAATATCGGGGAGGTACATAGATAGCAGATACTATCATATCTGCATGCACACGTTTTATCTCTATAACAGCTGCTTGTATGGAGTCTTCCCTGACACTGTCCATAATTGTAAATTTCATTTCTTATTTATCGAGAATGGCAGAGCCTCCATGAGCTCTATTCACAGGGTGGTCGGCTCTTATTAAATCATATCCGATTGTCTGACAGTAGGATTTGTTTGTAAAATGTGTTTCAGATATAAGCATGATGTGTATTTAATTTGTTTTTAAAAACATAGATATTTCATTAACAAGATTGGAAAGCCCATTGGGATTCCATATTCCGATATTAAGATTTATTTGCATAATTTTATTTGCAAATTATTCGTAAGTTCAAACTGTTTTCCAATAAGTGTTCTATTCTTTCTAACGAATTGCTTGTGTTAGTATTATCTGATGTCACTTTAGCATATATTTGGTATTCGTTAGATTTTTTGAACGGTGCTGTATTCGGTGGAGCAAAATTTGAGGTTGTTTCGGTTTTATTGCCTGTGTTTACATTTTGTTTGCGACCTGTTGGTGTCTTTTTGGGCATGAGTTCCTGGTAAATACTGCACCCTTTGTAGCTTGCAGCATGATTTCCGTCACAGTTTGCACATTTAGCTGGAGACTCTTTATCTTTAGGGCAGCAGATGCTTAAAGGACTCTACTAACGAATAATTAACGTAATACAACAACTACGTTTCGGACAAACATCTAACACACAACTAATTAATAAATAAGTAAAGCTGTCGCACTTGACGAACACCTTAGATATAATAATTAGTCTGCGCTCCACTAAATATATTTTAGAGAAAGATTATTGTAAGATATTTAATAAAAAGATAATGTGTAATATTGGGAGTTTGAAAAATCGTAATCCTAATCTAGTGAAAGTACAAAAATATATTTTAATTTAAATAATCCACCAGGAACATCTTAACAAAAAAATCTTTTACCAAAGCACATTCATGAGCTCGATGCGTTTGATTTTACATGGACTAAACCTATCCAAGTAAAAACAGCAAATAGCCGTATTCGCATTTTTTGGCTTCATTGCCTCCTTAAATATTATATAGTGCTCCCTTAAAAGATGCTTATTGACTTGCTAGCATCTCAGCAAGCGTAGTTTTTGCATCATAATACGCTTAAATCACACGCCTGATTTGCTATTTGCTGGGCTGAGAGTTTTGTTTCGATCTCCCCCACTGTCTCTCTCATGGTGGTCAGCTCGCTAACTTCGCGCTCGCAACTGATTGAAACGTGCTCGTCTGCAACTCAAGAAAATTAAAGCACCCTGTTAAATGTAAGGCATAACCTAAGGCAGTTTTTATTGGATTCCAAATAAAAATAAAAACGAATAATGAAAAATGTAAACAAAAATTTGGATTATATTTGTCTAAGATGTGCAATGAAATACCAACATCTGCTGTAATACAAATAACAAATATATTTCAAGTCTGCGCATGCAAAAAAAAACGCTCTATCTCCGAACGAATAATATTTGTGGCAGCTTCGCTCACAAACAATTTTTCACTTGCCTTACCAAATACAGTTAAACGGAATTACAAAAGTGGCAGAAAACAAGGCACATGTGCGAGAGAAATGCCCTTTTAAATTTGTTGTCGATCGAAATTTTTGATATCTATTAGCTAATGCGGCTATAGAGGTGTAAAGTTATCGAAGAAAACACGACCATTTACTTTGAAAGGGAATAGATGAATTTAATAGAATTAAGAAACTTTTTGAATATATGAGTTTGTTTTCGTTTATTCTCTGTAGCAGAACTAAGATCTAAATGTATGGGTATGTACGAGCTCCCCTTGAAATAATAATACAAAAAACACACATATAACTAGATTGAACCCCAATGCAATAAACATTCGTACAGGCGGCTCAAAATGAAGACCGATGGTAAACTGCTCTAACCTGCATCTCATAAAAAAAAATCGGTCGTAAGGTAGAACCCGTAGTTTGATTGTGGAACCTGGTGGGCTCTGCAAGTACAGAGGCTCGAATTACGCTAAAGACTTTAAAATTTGTTTCTTAACTCGTGTGTAATGTGACTGTAAAATCATAAAAAACATTTTTGTATAATAGGTTTGAATCTATATTTGAATTTTAGTAAGTACTTATTGTTTTTTTTTTAATTTTGTTTGTTTTAAGTTGTTTTTGGGTTTATTTTTTTTTGTGGTATTACTGTTTGGAATGATGTTTTAAAGGAATTTTTTTTTTAGTATTGATATATATACATATTGTACATATATTTTAAATAGTAATTAACGTAATGGTAACGTAACGTAAATGGTAATAAACGCGATCTAAAAACGCAACAAATATTTGTACAGAAAAGAAGTGTTTTTTGGTCGATAACAGCACTTAAAAAAAACCTCGCAGGCGAACCAGTACGACCACAAACTTTGTCAAAATAGGGCTAGAGATAACCTATTTTGGCTTTCAAAGTTTTTTGTCTCAATCTATCAAAATCACAAAAATTATATTTAGCAAAATTTGTTTCGCGCTCGCTCACACAGACTTAAAAAGCCACTTACACTTTTGCATTGCGTATGTAATAAGCGAAAGCAAAAAATAGAACAAGCAAATCCATCTGGCATGACACAATAACTATTAACGTTAAAACTGAAAGCCACCAATGGCTGGAGAAAACTGCACATGGTACGCAGGATACTTGTTTACATCACATCATAAGCATACAGAAGGCCTGACCCCGGAGATAAGCTTCGGTAATGATAACGCGAACTCCAATCCAGCAAGGAAAGACTGGGACAGGGTAACTAAACTGGATCTCCCAGACTCAGCGACAGTCTTTTAGGTTGAGGTGCTCGCTGTAATGGAAACGGCAGCAAGTACTGGAACACAAGCAACGCATATACTACAAGCTATTATGTATGACGTAGAAAAGTTGTACCCACCCCTAAGTGAGTACTTAGAATACTTATTTTTAAATTAAAACATAGTATTGGATAACATGTACGTAATACATAATATATATCTAAACTTATGTTGAGTGAGTGACTTACCTGAAAATGAGATTATTGTGTTTACATTAACAGGGTGCACGGGCTCGCCATCTGTTGAAATTACCGTCATTCCGTGACCCTCGATGGTTACTTGTGCAGGACAGACTGAAGCGAATGCATTTATCATACGGAATCGGTACCGACGGCCGGGTGTAATTGTAAAAATTTCTAATGGCGTATTAGTCATGAATCCGGTATTCGGATCGCGGAACTGGCCTTTGCCGTTGATTAGCATTGATTCTGGGTCTTGGCCAGTGTTTACCGCTAGACGACCAGGATAGCGTTCTGCAGCATCTTCATGCAACCAGTCACTGATAAGCATAATGTGTGTGGTCAAATCAAAATCATATAAATGAGAATTAGGGTCCCTTGACGGTGGTTGACGAACAACAACACTACCGTAAAGTCCATCTAGTTTCTGTAGGCCAGTATGGGCATGCCAAAAGTGTGTGCCGGCATTGCCTGTCCACTGGTAACGAAAAGTGTTACCTTGTTGAATAGGACACTGAGTAACGAAGGGGACTCCATCGTAGTACTGAGAACCACGCTGCCAAATACCGTGCCAGTGGATGGTTACTTCCATTCCTTCCATATGGTTTTCCACATCAATGACAACTTTGTCATTTTCGCAAACCTGAATGCTCGGTCCAGGTATCATACGATTGGCGGTCAGAATTCCCCGTTCAACTCCATCAGCTAAGACACACTGACAATGACTCCAAACGGTATTTGTAGCGTTCGGCGTGCACACCTGGCAGGCACTAAAATGCAAACAAAGAATGGCTATTTAATACAATAATTGTATTCGCTACTATGTGAATTATACATAGGCAAATATTATAAAAATTTATAAAAATATCGATAATATGTATATAAAAATTATAAGACTACTTCGGTTCCAATGAGAACTGAACGCTGAATAGGTGTACCACGCCGCTAAATAGCGAGAGAAGAAATTCAACATCGTTGCAATAGGGCTAGAGTTTGTTAGTTTTTTTTAAGTGGAAGACGTAGAGGGCACAATGGTCATTTCCCTTTCAACATCACTATAAGTCAGTAGTAACGCAAGCCAATG
The DNA here is from genome assembly GCA_008042475.1 of Drosophila kanapiae. Lineage (NCBI taxonomy): Eukaryota > Metazoa > Arthropoda > Insecta > Diptera > Drosophilidae > Drosophila > Drosophila kanapiae. The sequence continues at coordinate 4,593 of VNJM01000470.1, read as the reverse complement.
TATTTGGACATATATATATCTGGGCCCTACAACCAATACACTTGGCGTGCACAATGTTCTTTCAAAGCCAGCAACGTTTCTTAGTTCGCTATTGGCTTTTTGCAGGTTTTAATTACACAGACAGTATCACAAGATATGGTTTTTTTTTAAAAAAACTTGACGTCTATGCAAATATAATTTTCGCTTGTGTTTACCAAACGACCAAGAGTGCATTTTTCGATCTTTACAATGGCTGATTTAATTGAGCAGAAATCAAGTTTTGTCTGCGAAATAAAATTCTGACTGCGGAAACGTTAAGGATGTTGCTCAAGGGGTTTGGTGATTCTACCATATCGCAGAAAAATGTTTATAGGTGTGCATAAACTTTAAAGAGGGTCGAAAGCGTGTTGGTGATTTGGAGGGTCTGTGAGAAGTCAAGAGACTACTTAATAAAGACTGATTCGAAGTAGACTCCTTGAAGTGACTATTTGGGAAAAACGTTAATATAAGTGTATTTTATCGGGAGGGGATTACTTTAAAGGGTTTGAAATTGACTAAAAAGAACACATAAAAATTTTTTAATTTAACAAACAAATTTACTTTTTATATTTACTTTTTGCCTTACTTTTCTTACCCACAGTAGTATGATATAGTCGTCCGATCATTAAATTCATACCGAAATTTTCCGACTTCCTGTTCCGACTTAACGGAAAACTAATGGGCATTGAAAGAAGACAATAATCCCACTTTCTCTTAAATAGTTAAAAAACTGAGAGACTAGTTTTTTTAGAAACGAACATGGCATGATCGACTCGTCTGGTGATGCTGATACAGAATATATATACGAGCTTCCTTCACTGCGTTGCACACTTCTGACTAGAATTGTAATACCCTGAACTAGTATAAAAACTACACCCATCACAAATTATTGCCTAAAAAAGCCACAAAAATTGGGGCATTAAATTTAGGCAATAAATTACCTTAACCTGGATTTGGACTATAACATATATTTATATATAACTATATAACATATAACTTCATATATAGTCATAGATAATTAAATAGTAACATTAAAAAAAATTCATTACAAGTGATCTCAAAAAAAATGTATGCAATTAATGTAACCGAAAGAAAAGCAAAACATTTATGAATCATCAGCTTATTCCCTTTCTGCCCGCTCCCATAAAAATCAAACATACATAGGTAGGGTATGCAGGCACTCTCCGCTTCGTAACAAGCCAAAGCTTATACACCCCAAAAGATAATAATACAAATAAAATTACAGAATAAAATATTCAGTTTTAATCCGCTGTCTTTAAAAACAACAAAATAGGCTAATTTGTCTCAATCGTTCATATGGCAGCTCTAAGCTGGAGAGATCCGATTTGGTTGAATTAAAAATTTATTGTTATAATTCAGCGTTCGCCAAAACGTCGACGTTTCCTATCCCATGAAATAACAGATGGCAGAGCAGCGCTTGGCGGCAGCACGACCGCACACGCACACTATGAACGTCACGCAAGTAGCCTATTTCCTGTTGGCTCGCACTCAAACAAGAGCCATACTCTTTTTTATAGTATGTATGCTGCTTTTTTAGGCGAACGCTGCTATTATTAAATGAAAAGTCTATATATTAAGTTTTAAACCAATATCTTAAAAATTACGGTTGTACGATTTTTTCCAAGGTACCATTCTTGCGCATTTATAATAGACAGAAAGACAGATAGACTAGCGAGTCTACAAGTGGCGCTAGTCTAACGTGTCAATGTATGTCTGTGTGCCACTGATTTAATGGCATTGTGCGAGCAATTTGGACAGACTTCAGAAGTGTTTCTTATCCGTAATCTTGGGGTCTAAGCTGTTAAACGGTAAACCTCCTCATTTGGCGCATTTTCAGATGAATTAATAAAGGCACACTCAAAGGGTCCCCTATTCCTTGTGCTCTGACACATTGCCATCAACAAGATGTAGCCAGAAGCAGCGATTTAATTGTATAATTGTATACTTACGCGCCTAGGACTGTATAGTATTCCAATGTAAAATGATAATAGCAAATTCTTGGCGGTTCGCCCTCTCGACAAGCGCGTGCACATTCATCTGGGGCAGACAGAGCAGGATTGCGTCGCAGTTCCGCAGTTGCGCTAGTAGAGAAATCTAGGTGACGAAATGGCGATTTTGGATTAGGATCGACTATGGTGCCTGTTATCTTATTAGCGGGGTAACGTGCAGAGCTCGGCAGACTTCCGCGTGAATTTAGATAGCCACTTCCAGCGGTCAAAGATGGTTTACTGTTAGCTGCGCCTGAGGCAGACGCTCCAGTTCCAAGGCTATTGCCATTTAGCGGTACTGGGCCTATATTATTGGAACTTAAAGATGGGTGTGTCTGAACAAGGCCATGTGTTGCCGAATAGAAGGGCGACTCGAAAGGTTTTGAACTACTAGGATTGGCCACATGCTGTTGCCAGAAGGAGCTTGATGGTGTTAAGTCCTGGTGATTGTCTGCAAAAAGGGAAATAAAAACTTAATGAATTTGAAAGTGTCTGCCTTACACTACAGGGTTACACTTATGATTATTTCAGATGTTTGTAAAGAAGAAATATAATTGATTATGAAATGTTGAGCATTTAAACAGCAACAATAAAATATACACTTGCCCGCATATCTCTGCGTACCACACAATAAACAATAAAAAAAATTGTCGTCAGCGTCAATTAAATCTGGTAATATTTTTCAGTGCGAATCTAAAATGCGGTTATTCTACTTGCCATTTAATTAACTGTATTCTTAAATGTTGCCTTATTTAATAAATTGTTTCGTCCTGGCCACACAGCGTTTTTAACTAGCGGGTTGTCCAATTTCTCGGAAAGTGTTGCCCATAAGATGGAATTTTATAACTATTCTCTTTCGTCTGCGCAAATCTCATTTTCCTTAAGACTTCAATGTGAACCATTCTTATATAGCCCAATAAAAATTGAGTACTGAAGATTTAGTCAGAACTTCGGTCAGGTCATTAATAAATAATCTAAATAATAACGGACCTCAATGGGAACCCAGAGGTAATTTGGATTATATTATATAAGGACTTTCTGCGTCCTGCCAATCAGATAACTTGTTATCCATCTAAGAAAATTAACCGAAAAATCCATTAAATCAAGTTTCCTAACAAGAATGGAGTGGGTTACGGAGTCAACTGTTTTTCTGAAATTAGTATGAATTACATCTATCTGAAAGTTTTGTTAGAAGTTTTTTTATAATAAAAGAAGTAAACTCCCAATGATTCCATAGAGAAAAGACTGATCTACAAAGCTGACAGCTTGAAATTCATCTACAGCTTGTGGGTTCACCCTTGCAACGACTTAAATACACAGCGCGTTACGCACGGTATGGTTATGAGGCGAGTCAACTCTTTTTTAAACCAAGGAGGCGTGTTTGAGATTGACGGATAGTAATTTATAGGATTTGATGTCTAATGTGGGCGATTTTGAGGAATTTATTGTGGCGTGTGCTAGCTAGAGTGGGTATGTAGACGGTTTAGACTCTTTGTAAGGCTATGAAGGTGCTGGTACCAAAAAAAAAAGAGCTGTATACTTAAAAAGGAATTTCGCACATAGGGAATATGCTGGTTTTGACAATGACGTCAACGAATAAGTGTTAGTTTATTTATAACTAGCAAACCCGGCGAACTCCGTTTCGCCACCAGATAGCCGTCTTCACCTTGCCAAAATAGGATAGGATATTGTAAGGCATCATATGATCGATGTGTTTCAGACACACGCTGAAGTTGATCGTTCCGCCGATGTAAAACAATGTCTCGATTTTCTAAATTTTCTCCTACGACGACAATAGCCACTTCATCAATTGTTGGCGCATTAAAACGTCCAACATGTTGTCCTGCAGGCGCCTTATCAGCTCTGATGACAATTTTATGATTATCTGTTGGCATGCGGTCTAATGCAGTTGTGAATAATGCAACTAATGCATTGTGTTGATGGAAAAATGTTTGAAGTCGTTCCACAATTGATCTTTTCACTGAGCTGTTTTGTGCGCAACGCTGATCGACTTCTCTTGCTGAATTGCCCATAAAATATATTTGCAAAAATTTATAGTCTTCATCAGGCACTGGCAATAAGGAACCTGTTCTATGATATATTTGACCCTGAATCTGCAAGAATATAAATATGTATTATTGTATAGCAAATTGTTTTTACCACCATGTGGCTCGCAAAATACTGCCACAATACTTTACATCATTTCAAATTAAAACTACTTTAAACCTCGACACAGCAGCCTTCCATGGCAGCTTTAGGTAGTAGGCTTTACCAAATATTGGAACACCTTGCTCATGCCATTATGAAATACAACATGACAAAATGTTGCTGATTAACTCATTGGGTTATAGACTATTATTATGTATTTGACTTATTGTTTACAAAATAAACACGTCTACACAACACGGGCTCAACATATTTTGCAAAATTGTTTGCCATTATACTTACTTACCTTGAAAGTAGGTATAAAATTGTCTCGAATAACTTTTGTTGCGTCAAATGACGTCATTTGAAAGCAATTATTGTATTGCTGGATATGAGTCAAAAAATGATTAGAATCTGGCCC